>WJXA01000516.1:0-88501 GCA_014282245.1 Rhododendron simsii | reverse complement strand
AAGTGTCGGTTACCAAATCAGATTGTGTGTGGAATAGTCTGCAGACCGCGGGCAACTGGTTGTTTGAGAGATGTTCACGGGAGCTCTAGACAAAGGAATGGAGATGGAGACCAGACGATGCATCGCTGGGTTCTCTTCCTTTGTGGATATTGTGACCGAATTCTCTTCAGGATGTGCGACCGCATAAGAAGAGATGGAGTCACGGATCGTGTCCTGCGAGGATGCGAGCACTCCGATCAAGGGGGTGCGAGCACTCTATTGAGGGGGTGCTTAATATCAGCGGAGATGTCGATATTGCAGCCGGACAGTGGTGCGGGTTTAGCCTCGGAAGATCTAGTCTTGCAAGGAGACATTCAGTCAGGCAGGAGTACTTCAGTGAGGGGGTGCTGGTAGCTAGACTTGGAGTGACACAGGCGCTTTGCTAGAGAGGCTGGACGGATGCAACGATTACCCACTCTGGGTGGAGGGGGTGATTGTTGGGGTCCACCCATAGTGGTGGGGTTATTTTGTGTAACATCCTTAGTGTTGGGTGTTGAGTGTATTTACCCTTAGAGTCTCTTATATATAGTTGTGAATCCTATTAGGGTTGGTGTGTGACATAATGTGAGGGAGAGGGTGAGACAAGCGTGGGGGGCCGGTCAGTGGCTTCCTGAAGAGGAACCGGCGTGTGTTCCCGGAGAGTTTTTTCATCTTTATTGTATATTGTGTGAATATATAATCAAATGGAGTTTTTCTCTGAAATCACTGCGTGCGTTTGTGTGTGTGGTGTCCCTCATGGTCCTAACAGTGCAAACCACCAGTTCTACCACAGTTAGGGGTAATACTGAGAATTACCACTTCAAGTTGGGGAAAATAATTGCGGTCCAGGCTTTCGAAGCCGCCTTGGCTCTGATGATTTCCGGTTCCAGCCACAAGGTGTCGATTCATCTCTGGCTTTGTCTTCATTTATGTTCACCATGGTTGGGGCGACCGTGCTCTTCGGTTTCACGGTTACGTTGATTGGGTTGATGTTGCAGAAGGCCCACCCAGCTATAGCAACCGTCTATAGCCACGCCGGCAGTATCTCGGCCGTGCTAGGGTTCTTTTTCATGATTGCCGTGTTTGTCTCCGAGCGCTTTGTTTGGTCGCTCTGCGCCTCTGCCGGCGCTCTGTCCATGGTGTATGTTTATTCCCTCGCCAAACCATCGCATATCACATAATCATCAACTCCTCCATTCTCTCTGTCAAACTATTTCCCGTAAATCTCGGTTGCCTCTAATTGTATTGTTTCTAATATGCCACTATTTGTTTATTTTACTTACAATAAAATAAAGTAAATAAGGTAAGCAAAGTAAACAAACAGTGGCATATAATTCGCTTATTGGAATCTTGGAGATGATGTTAGTTTGTACTAATAAACAAGGCTAGCTCTGTTAGCTAGAGTCCTGAGTAGGAGGTCTAAAGTCCGACTCTTTCCTTCTGTGTGAAGGTTGTCTTCTCATTTACAGTTTTATATATATGCGATAGTTTTATTTATGATGGTGCTTACAAAAGACATTAACACCGGGTTCCTGTTTGTGCGAAATTGCAAAATTGATTTAGTCGTCCTGAACTCACCGGGGAAAAAAGTTGAAGCATAATCTTCATTTAGTTTATTTTTGCCATTCAACTAATTGGTTTTTTTTTTTTTTTCCAGAAATAATATTGGACTCGATAATGGGTACATGCATCTGAGGAAAAGAAGCAAAAATGAACAGAAATGATATATGTACCGACCAAGGGGGAGAGAAAACGTACCGACGGCCGCCGGCGGGCCGTCTCCGGCCACCGGACGGCCGATCCGAGCCGTCCAAAAATTCTATAAAAAAAAACCGAGGGGGTCCACGCGAGAATCAATGGCATCCGAGGTGTGTAGGGTGCTTGATCCAAGCACCCATTTTTCGTGTATATATGTATATACATGTATATACACGAAAAAAGGGTGCTCGGATCGAGCAACCTACGCACCTCGGATGCCGTTGATTCTCGCGCGGGCCCCTCGGTTTTTTTTTTTAGAATTTTTGGACGGCTCGGATCGACCGTCCGGTGGCCGGAGAAGGCCCGCCGGCGGCCGTCGGTACATATAGCACAACTCAAAAATGAATTAGCATCAGAAAGCAAAATGACATCATGAAGCAAGTTGAGGAGACAAAGGACAGCAAGCACAAAGTTGGAAGAATGAGACAGAAAAGGAAAAAGATAACTAAACTGATGGAACTAAAGAAAAGCTAATTAAAGAACCAACACAAAACTGACCATTCAACTCATTGTTTGATTGGTGAGTCTCCTGAGCACATGATTGGATTGGTGTGGGTCGGCGACTACATAACTCTCGCTTGTTTGATGGGAAAAAAGAATAGAGAAAATACGACTCTCTTCATCCCGAAAAATTATTCCTCAATGAAATTACGTGTAATTTTTAATCTCAAAAATAATCTCAAAACCGATCTATTGAGAATATAAATAATGAAGTTTTTCTTCTCTCTAATAGCTGAAGCAATTAAATGAGTTGGTCATTAACTATCTAATTTGATATCGGAGCAGACAATAGATCATATGTTTGAATTTCACCACCTACCTAATGATTAAAATTTACACTTGTTTACCCCGCTAATGGAGGATAGCTTGGCTACACATGAGAAGACGTGTTGAGAATATAAATAATAAAGTTTTTTCTCTCTCTAACAGCTTAAGTTATTAGATGAGTTGATCATTAACTATATAATAATGTACTTGCCGAAATAATTTTTGTGCAGTATAAATCTTGTTTGATGAGATCTTTTGAACAGTGCAAAAAAATTGACAAATTATTTTAGTAAGTACATTATTTTTAAATTTAAAAATTACACGTAATATCGTAGCTAGGGACTAACTTTACGGAACGGAGAGAGTAACATTTTCTGATGCATGAAAATTTCTCTTGTTTAATTCGTAAAATGAGATGAAAGAAGGTAGAAAATGCCAATTAACTGAGAGTGGGATGAAGAAAAAGATTTAGAGCAATTTTTGAGAAGTGTAATGGAATATCTTTCTAGTTTATGCTTTTTCTAGATTTTCTTTTCTTTTCTTTTCTTTTCCTATTAAAGTGAGAACAGAAAGATCATCTTTTTTTTTTTCCATCTTTTTCCTTAGATTAAATCCAAAACACCCTTTAATGTTGTTTCCGCGAACTTTCAAAGCATCTAGAAAAGAGAGCTTCCTTGGTGAGGTTGAGAGAGAGAGAACTTATGAAAGTCATGAGTTTGAGACAGACACTGCACTTATGAAAGAAATGAGGTCAAAAATATAACGTTGTCTAACCTGGTAAACTATGGACTACTTTCAAAAGTAAAAGTATGTCAATGATAAACCACATTTAAAAGAAAATTTAAAAATTCCAACACATAGATATATTTAGTATATTGAGAAACCTGAAATTGCACTTACGTACCTCCGAACTCAATTGGTAATTACTATTTCTTTATTTGTTTTATAACCTGGTAAATTAAATTAAAAAAAACCAGAAATTAGCAACAAAAAAAAAAAAAAAAAGAGAACTAGAGTGATCTCTTGCCAAACCTTGGATAATTTTTTTGGTACATCAAAAGTAAAAACAAATAACAAAAAAAGATTCGACTCTCTTTTTGAACCTTTAATACTAAGTTTGATGATACTATCAAATTTCAAGTTTGATGATCTGTAGCTGATAAATAGATTCTTTCTTGATGTGGTGCTTCCGTTCCTAAGCTATCAATGAATTTCCGTTTAACCAATGTTAGGAGTACTTGTGACTCATACATGAGAGGTACCGAAAAGTTCTATAATAAGGGCCAGTTGTGAGCGTAGTGGAGTAGAATGAAACGCAACGAAGCGGAACGGAACGGAGCGATAAATATTTTCTATTGTAAAACTCTATATGTGCTGTGATCATCAATAAGAAAGACTGCTCTCTCGCTCCTGTGGACGTATCCGGCTTTGGAGAACAACGTATATTGTTGTGTCGATTTCTTTACTGTCTCGTGAATCATGTGCGTGTGTTTCCATCCTAACAACCAAAAAAAAAAGAATAAACAGATTCTAGAAGAAAGAAAAAAAACAAAAAGAGATTCTAGAAGAAATTATTCAGCCCTATACAAAGGGAGAAATTTTTGGGTACCATGTGGTGCCGAGCAACTCATCCTGACTATCCAAAAATGTATTAGACAGTCCATATTAAAACTCTTTCTCTACTCTCACTCCACCACTCTCTCTCATTTTTCTCTCTCCAAATTCGAGCCGTTTAAAATCAAAATTAATGAACCGAATGCGGCAAACACAGATGACGTGGTATCCACCGGCGCCCAAAAATTTCTCTCTACAAAGACGTATGCGCATGCGTAAATAGATTCCACCGTGCATGTGCAAGCATGCAGTGGGAAAACATAGGCCCCACGTAATAAATGTAATGAGATACAAATTGCCTATATAAAAAAATACTCCTATTTGAGATACAGATAGTTGTAATTATTCAGCGGTCTTAAACAACACCATGTGGTGTTCCAATGCCATACATTATCTACCTCGTATTTTTTGAGATCTGTAAATATAGTTTTGGACCCAACAAAATATGTGATGAAATTGAGTAATTGGATAACGCCACAAGAACACAAAATAAATTTTCCAGTTGTTGGGGCCCTCTCAATTATTTCTCCATCTTTAGAACTTGGAACACAAAATCAACTTTAACAAGGAAGGTGAGCGGAAGGATCCGAAGCAAAGAAAGCCGAGAAAGTCGGGGTTCAGACGTTAGATATAAATTCTTCAAAATGTTATACATGTGCTTTCCGTTCTTAATTTTTTGTAGTACTATCCTTGCGCTCTTAATCTTTACTCTTGTAAATTTTAATACGTTGAGTTGTATTTTATAGACGCTTTCACGGTTTTGGTCGCACATGTGAATTACTCTATGTGATTTGGTTAGGTTGAAACTCTTGTAGCAAAGCGCTGAAAACTGTTGTACATTTGCAACTTCATCAAAACGATGTCGTCCTTAATTCGATTTCGAGGTACAATTTTGGTGTTGATCGATTTGCAGAATAAGTATAAATATCTTCGTTTTAATCATGAACTAGTGAATTTAGTTTAAGATACTTGTGTACTTAGTTTAATTATGTCCTTTTAATTGCTGTTAATTAAGAAAAGGAATAGAAGTAAATATTTTTACATCGTACGTGCCATTAAATTCTTCTAGATGTTTTTTTTAAGCAAAAAGAATTTGTTAATTTTTATAAAGGATTACAAAGATTAAAATAATTAAGGGCACATCGGCAAAAGCTACCCGAGACTTAAAAGAAGGCAATGCGCCAATTGAACACCAAAGAAACCCACATAACCTAAATAACCAAAAACCGATACGAGCCTCACACCCTAAATCTAAACCCCCATCTACAGCAAGCTGAAAAGCTAAAGAGCCAAACAACCAAAAATTCTTCTAGATGTTTTTGGTCCCCATCCATGACAAATCCTAAAGCCACCCTCACCTCACAAGTCACAACCCTCCTCAAATCCCATTACTGCAATCTGAACCCCACTCGATCACCACCCTAGGTCACCTATAGCAATTGGCACGAAGGAATTGGAGGATGGTGATATGCACCAGCAACATGAAGATGGTGGTATATAGATTTTGGATTATGGGTTTAGAGTGAGGGTTTAATTTTGGGTTTCTACTATGTGTTCTAACATGCGTAAGCGCACCAAACTTCTACTATCAAATAACAAAATCACATTTTCAATATGCATCGTCTTGCTTGAACAACACACCTAGAATGATTGGTCCATTACTCTTCCTTTTGGGGGAGAGGTCTTGAGTTTGAGTCCTCACAGTGAATGTACTCAACTCCTGTTAATTAACTTCTACTTTCCTATTGTCCAAAAAAAAAAAATCTTTCTTGCGTGAGATTACTTCCCCGGAAAATGTTTTGTACCTTCGCTCAGACTTGGTACGGAGGCTTTATTTGTTGTACCCACCCACGCGTTCTCTACGTGTACATTCTTATACTCCATTTACCTACATTTTGTTGTTAAAACTTTAAATTCAATTCAAAAGCTTAAGCAGAAATTTATATTTCATCCAAAAAAAATATGCAAGGAGGAGTTTAGAGAAACAAAATGCAGATTTTAATATTTTTGGTGTATGAGTTAAAATGTAGAAGTATCTTCTTCTTTTATTTTTGCGATAATCAGGTATTTAGGCTAGTTAACACACACCTTAATTAATATGGAGACTATAAATTTACCGTCCACTAGCAGGGATCCTACTTGAAAACCGAAGCAAATGCTGAGTACGGCTAGACTGACCCTAAAAGAGTTAATAACACCACAGAAATTTTGAACCTGAGACCTTAGGAGGAAGTTAGCTAGATCGGAAGGAAGTTAGCTAGATCGTAGAAGTACCTTTTATTTATGCATATGATCTGGAATAACTGCCGGTGCGTTTTCGCTTTATTTTTTTGCTTCAAGCTAACGACAATACTCAAATTATTTCCGCTGAATGGTGGTATTTTAGTTGATGTAAATGAAGATAATAACTTCACAGATGCCTGGGGCAACCTCCGGAAGTTGCTCAGAAACTATTGTGCTAAATTTTACCCTTAGGACCCGTTTGGATGCGGGAAAAAAATTGGAGGTATTAGTTAATTTGTGGGATAAGATAGCAGGGGGTATTAGTTAATAAGAGATAACCCACATTGATTTGATGTTTATGTAAGGGGATTAAATAGTAGGTTGTTTGGATGAGGTATTAGAGAATGAGGATTAAATGATACTTGGTTTGGATGGAGAATTAATATGGGGTATAAGGAATGGTGGATGATATAAAAATTGTCAAATGACCCTTTTGCCCTTGTGCAGTCCCTTAATTATTCTTTCACAATTTAAGCCTTAATATTTATTTCTACTAACAAATTAACAATTTAGTATTATTATTATTTTTTTTTTTTAAAAAATTTGGTTTTTTAAAGAACATTAAGTTTTCCAAATTTCAACCTATTTGAACCGGTGCAAAAATCTTAATTTTTTGATCATTTTATCCTAAATAGTCATAATTAAATTTTGACTTTAGGGCTTTCATTGATTAGTTCTAAAAAAGTAGTATAATCAAATATCTCTTAGGGCTAATCAACGAGAGCTATAAAGTCAAAATTTAACTATAACCATTTAGGATAAAATAATCAGAAAACTAAAATTTTTCCACCGGTTCAACGGATTGAAATTTGGAACACTTAATTTTTATATTAAAAAATATAGTTAAAAAATTAAGTGCTCCAAATAAGTAGTTTTAAGATATGTTTGAATGGAAAGTATGATTTTGGGTAAAATTGAGAGTAAAATTTGGTTGAATGGTGGATGGAGAAAGGGGATAACGAGGGGTATTTTTGTCCATAAAATACCTTCCACAACCGGATTATTTTTGGGCACCTCAAGAGGAGCCCAAATATAATACCGGAGAAACTGTAGAACAGAGGGAAAAGATGAGGGGGTAAGATATATTATTGTTTGATTGCAGGTCTTTGATGCTAGAGCTTGATGTGGTTGCCATCAACGATATCTATCGGGAAGCAAAACGCTGTGCGGATGCGTTGGCAAATGATGCCCCGGTGTCAGTGAGAGATTTTCATGTCTACCCTTTTATTCCAAGTTGTATTGCTATATTATTGTATGTGGATTTGTGCGGGGTTGCATACCCTAGACTTGTAAACGCTTAATTTGCTTTAATTAATCGTCTTTGACCCCCCCCCCCCCAAAAAAAAGGATGAGGGCAAAAGAAATTATGAGGGAATTTTATGGGATGCCAAACAAGGGGAAAAGGGGTGGACCCCTTCCATATACCCCTCTTATTTTTCATCCAAACAAGCCCTTAGCTCTTCATTTTTCTATGATGCCCTAATGTGGTATTGGGGCATCATGCCCCCATGAAATCTGAGCCATTAGATCAAAAATTAATAAATCTGAGCCATTGGATCAAAACTGGAGTAAAAAAGTAAGGTGGTTTTGCAAAAAAAAAGTGGTGGTTTTGCTGTTTTCCCACCACTTTTACTTACCACAAAATATGGGAATACTTACCACAAAATATGGGAATACTTACCACAAAATATGGGAATACTTACACTACTACAATAATAGATATGCGTCACACTAAGGAGATTCACAAAGATCACGGTTTTAGTGAAAGTGTGATAAAAAGTGGTGCTTAAAATTTTTTATCTCAGTTTTTATCTCAGTTTAGGTCCAAAACTGAGATAAAAAGTGGGTTTTAGCGCAAATAAAAGACCTCGCTCTTGCGGTGAGATAAAAGAATAACAACCTCACCCTTGCGGAGTGATAAAAGATTTTAGGGTGGAAAAAAATGAGATAAAAGATCTCGCTCTTGTGGCGAGATAAAAGAGAAAAGACCTCACCCTTGTGGCGTGATAAAAAAGAGAAAAGATCTCACCCTTATGGTGTGATAAAAGATTTTAGGGAGGAAAAGAATGAGATAAAAGATCTCGCTCTTGTGGTGAGATAAAAGAGAAATGATCTCACCCAGGGGCGGATTCAATTAAGGTACAGGCGGATCATGTGACCCACCTGATATTATCGGGATTTTTTTTTGTGAACCAAAGAAGTTAAGTAATATATATAAAATTACCGAGAATATATCAGTACGGGGATATTGTTCCAGTGGTAAGATGGCCCTACCACACCCCCGCCGTCACGAGTTCGGAACCCCGCACTGGTCTTAATTGTTTTTTCTTTTATTTTGATGTTGAAACGTTGGAATTGAAATTAAAAATTATTCTTAATTGTTTTTTCTTTCATTTTGATGCTGAAACATTGGAATTGAAATTAAAAAATTATTCAAAGCGTGTGACCAAAGAGAATCGAACCCCACCCAGCATAAGCTTAGCCTGAAGCACTACCACAATGCCATTAGTGACAATTTGACATACCCAACAAATAAAAATAATAAAATACAAAACACTAATCCACTCATTTTTTAAAAAAGTTTACTGTATGTTTAGTCTTCGTCCGTTACTAGCGTGTCTTTATTATGTAATGCCGACAACACAGAGACATACAAACAGTGGCAAATTCGGACTCCATGGGCCAGGCAACTTCCCCTGAGCCAAGGAATCATGAAGACAGTGAAAGCTAAGGTGAAAAACTGCTACCGTAAGGATTTTTTTTGTTGATGAGGCTAGTAATTGGTTGTTAGAGGGATGGAGAAGCCACCATTGAAATTGAAATTCAATATAAACACAAAATCCATATGAAATGGTTAGTTTATAAAAAAAAAATTAAAGTTTGTCCATAATGTTACAATCTACATGTTGTGATAATTTTCATAAAAATACAAAGTGCACACTACAACAAAAAAATATTATTGTCAACTAAATTTACTAGCTAAAACTAAATTTTTCGCCCCAAGAAAATCTTTTGGTGACAACAACTAATTTTGATTGGAAAAAAATATGTTGTCATATTTTAAAATTTTTTTAAACAATGTTTATATATGTATTCTTATATATTTTAATATCATGTTAATTGCATTCCAAAAAATTCAACAAATTTTAAGAGAATTTTTTTTTTTCTCACTTTAGGAAGTAAGTATAAATATTTTTGTTTTCCTAATCTAACAGAAGTTCTTGGCTAGCTTAGTGGTAAAGGCTTGGGAAATCAACTAAGAGCGCGTGGGTTCGAAACTTAGCAATGACAAGAAAAGATGGTCTAGTAGATACAAAGAAAAGATCACACACAATGGTTTTCTATCTCAGTTTATGGTGGTGTGATCATTTTAAACTTTCTATCACGGTTATAGACTGTGATCTAAAGTGACATACAATCACACCCAGAAAAGAGAAATGATCACGCCCAAGAGAAACAATCACGGCTTATAACCGTGATAAAAGAGAAACGATCACACCTTTTGGCCGTGATTGTTTCTCTCTTTCAATCACGGTTTATAACCGTGATAAAAGAGAGTGACTTACAATCACACTCAAATCCATCACGGTAGCAAGAGTGTGATGAAAAACTTATAATCACAGTCAATAATTGTGATCTTTATGGTTTATTGTAGTAGTGTTACCATGAACTATGAGAATACTTACCACAAAATATGGTCGACTGGTCATTCCGGTAGCAGGTCACATAATTTAGGCGGGAAAATTCTTACTTTCTGGGATTTTATAAAACCACACCACTTTTTACTAAATCCACTCTGAATTTTGTCTTTTACCTAAGCTATTGTGTAATGAACACATAAAAAATGAGGTGCAAATATAAATGTAGTTAAAAAATTTAAATTGTGTGTATATATTTCTTAGAACAATTTTTGAAAAACAAAAAATAAAAACCATGAAATTATAATAATCTCCGAATAATATTAAGAAAATAAAATTATTTATTTTTAAATAGCTATAAATTTTATGATATTTAAATCAATGAATATTGAATGAGAAATGTTAATATGTCTTTATTATTTTTGATAACTTAAAATTAATATTTATATTTAAACACATACTACAATAATTATAATAATAATATTAAATGAGAAATATTAAATCACTGAATTTACCAAATATTAAATAATTTTTTAATAGGACCTTTTATAGATTTAAGATAAAGTATTTAATTTAATTAGAGTATTCAAATAGATTTAGGTATTGAAAAAAGTTAAATTAATTTTTGCAATCAATTAACATTTCTTTTAACGATTAATATCTTAAATTGATATTAGACTTTTCAATTAGTTGATAGTGATCAATATCATTAGTAGATATAGTAGTTAATAATAGTGTGAGTTGACGGTGATTAATGAGTGATTTATATAATTGGACAATGTAATAGTAACCACTAATTATTAATTCATTATGTCTCTCTATTCAATACTCATGAATACGTGATTTATATAATTGAGCAGTGTAAGAGTAATCACTAATTATTCATTCATAGTGTCTTATTCAATAAACATTAATACAATTGGCTAAAATGAATTGGTTAATGTAAGTTGATTGTGATCAATGTCATTAGTAGATATAGTAGTTAACAATAGTATCAGTTGACGATAATTAATGAGTGATTTATATATTTGGGCAATGTAAGAGTAACCCCTAATTATTAATACATAATTTTATATTCAATAAGCATTAAACAATTAGCTAAAATGAATTGGTTAATGTATGTTGATAGTGATCAATGTCAATAGTAGATATAGTACATAACAATAGTGTGAGTTGGTATTGATTAATGCGTGATTTATATAATTGAGCAATGTAAGAGTAACCACTAATTATCGATTCATATATATATAGTCCTATTAAATAAATAAGTTAGTTTCATTAATTAGTAAGATAATATAAATTAAGAACAACTAAATGATATTGAATTTATTGTGGTGTTTAGCTTATCAACTACCCTTAACTATCTTTGTTATGGTGCATTAACTATATTACACAAATGCTTATCTACTCGATATTAATACCATACTTACCAAAGAATAAGGTTATACGTACCATGACACCTGATGATTTTTACTACCATCACATTTGGATGTTACTTGATGATGTGAATATATACCAGGGTTTCTGCTAATACTTACCTTTTTTAAAGGATACACCGACCATATATTTAAACTTTTCTGCCAATTTTATAGGTTCAACAAATCTAAAGTATTGCTTTAACACTATATATGAAAATATTTACCACCACATATGGAAGTTGTTACCACTAAATATATTGTGGTAGACACATATGCCACTAATGCGATGCTTACCACAGAATAAGGCTTTTGATACCACAAAACTTGATTATACTTACCCTCATAACGGTCGATGTTTGAGCAACAAATCTTAGGCTATGAATTAAGAGTTTACTCATCATAAAATTGGGGCTATTACTTCTCGATGCAAACTTACCACGTTTTCAAATAATACGTACCTTGTTGGATGGAAACAATGACCATGTAGTCTGGGCGGATGCACATGATGTCCAGAGGGTTCGCTACCCTCTGGGTTCGAAAAATGTACTAAATTTATATATATATATATATAATTTTTCTTAGTATTGTCGGCGTTGAGTTATCCATGCAAGGTTAAATTTTTCTTAGTTATATATTTTTGTCACCGCTGGGTGAAAATCCTGGACACACCACTGCATGTAGTAAGATGTTTTTGACCACTTGTAAGGTGCTCTTACTTCTAGACTCAAATTTTACCAAAGGCACGAAATCATCATTAATGGTAAAAAAAGATAAAGATAAAGGCCACAGAGGCATGTCAAGTTTGATTATCTACATGAGCCATATAAATAAAAATGCGCCAATTTGCAATTTACATCCAACAGAAAGAGCCACATCTATTTATTTTTTATTTTTTGTTTTCATGAACCACACAACAAAAAGAGACGCAATTAACATCCAACAAAAGAACCACATGTATTTTGGATATAATTTATCCAAAATCTGTTGCAAGTATGTCCATCTTTAAGTAAAATTTGTCAAAACATTTTGTAGTCGTGGAAAATATGTTCAATTGTTCATTTCCATAATAAGTACTGATGTGAAATTTTAAAGTACTCGCAAGCGCACGAATCGTATTATAATATAGTATGGCGAGAGCGAGGTCGAACCCATAGGGACTTGCTGATTTTTTTGTAGGAAAACTAAATAAACTTAAATCGATTGAACCCTAACCTAGTTGACAAAATTGTGATTGATTTTTAAACTAAGAATTTAAATAAAGCAATGACAAAATAATAATTAAACTAACTCGGAAAAATAGTGAGATTGCCGGTTGAGAAAAGTAACTAAGGTTTTGGAATCCACACCCACAAATATTTATCAATCAATTTTGCGCAATGATTTTTTCCTTTGATTTCTACACAATGATTTAGGAGCTAACCTTAACCACCATGGATAATATATCGTTAAACACTTTTTATTTAAAACAACAATATGTTCCTCCTCTACTTCGCAAGTTTAAGTCAAAATCATCAACTTTTACAGCCGTTGAAATTACAAGTATGAAACGGTCCGGAAATAGAGTACATTGTTGGCATTGGAGCTTGAAGTATATAATTTCAAGGCAAATGATGGTTGAAATAGTTCCAAGTCATGGGACCAGCTTACCCGTTGCTTTTATTTACTATGGCCAATGGCCAAGGAAAATTGGAGCCTGATTAGGCAACCTAAATCATTGCCTAAAATATAGGATTTGATTAGGGAAGGGAATTCTAGGGAATTCCACTTGTAGGAGAATTTTCGGCAGCCTATTTAAAGAAGGCAGTGGGGTTTTGAAGGGTATCACTTTTTCTAGGAACAGAAGCGGCACGCAGCAGCAGCTTCATCATCTCAGAGAACTCAAGTGAGCACAGCTCGGGGAGAAAAATAGAGGAGCAAAAGAAATTATTGTAAGAGTATTATTTTCATGGATTCTAGTCGAATGCTTGATTTGTAATTTATGAGAGGCTAAAATCCTCAACTAGGGTTGAAGATGAAACCCCATGAATTTTATTGATTGGTTTTATGCACTTGATTTTTCCTACGTGCTTTCATAGTTTATTGCTCTGATCTCATTAATTAATTTGGTTGAAACTCGGATATGGATTCAATCGGGAATGGTTTTTTCCATGATTTGATATCACCATATTAATCGAATTGCTTGGTTTGTAATAGTTAATATTTAAGTACAGGATATCTACTGTGATTTGTTTTATATGGATATTTTCCTGCAAATTAAACAATATAACATAAATTATCCAAAAGATAATAGTAGTACTCAATTAAGCACATTTAATAACTAGCGACATATGATATTGGGGCATCTAAGTATCAATATTATGTGCTCATCAAATACCTCTAGCGTTTGATTTTCTTCCAAAGTGTGTGGTAAGTATGTCCAATTTTAAGTAAGCAAATCCACTATTCGTGGTAAGTATGTTCATTTCCATAGTAAATACCTCCAACAGTTGGCATTACTTTCTTCCAAAGTCTGTGGTAAGTATGTCCAGTTTTAAGTAAGTGCATCCACTATTCGTGGTAAGTGCATTCAATATTCGTGATAAGTACATCCAATATTCACAAGCTGATTTCACGACGGTTGAGAACCCATATCACACGGCTTGTCCGGATCAGAACCCATATCACACGGCTTATTATAAGACCGCGCACAGCCTTATGATATGCTGTGCGGTTTACTCGCTCTGTTATCAGACCATTATTAGTACTTATAATAGCGCTCGGTACTCTTGATATCCCAATTTTTAGAGCGCAAAATAATGACTCATCCAACGACAAGCTAGGGGAAAAAACACAAAATCGAAGCACGGTATACAAAGAAATGGACAACGAAGTGTATCCAAACAAATGGATAACCAAACAAAAAGTTCAACTTGCAGCACGGAGAATCCACAATAAAAATTCCACGTTGATCTTGATAGTTCATAACCCAAAGCAGAACCGCGGGATACTCCGCTAAAGGAGCAATTTGTAAACCCAAAAAAAACACCATCAGTATTGATAAAACCTAAGAGGCAGGCCCAAGCAAAAAAACTAGGTACATCGTTGCAAGAGAACATCTCATTTATCGGTTTGTTATGGTTACGCTTACGATATTGTATGATACTATATACCACTATTTTTGGGTAATAATTAAGAAAAAGAAACCAAAAAGATTGAAGATAAGCAAAATTTAGCTCAAAGGGGGACTAACTCTTTCTTGTGACTTTAGCGCGCACTCCATAAAAGTCCGTTCAAATAAAGCAAATCACGTAGTATTTATTTTTATTTTATTAAACTTGTGTCTTCCACTTCAAAAAAATAAGAAGAAAAAATTCTGGTTGCATCAGTAACAAAAAAAGGAGAAAAGAAATAGGGGGGAAAAAAAACCATATGCAGGTGCACGTTTTTTTCCCCCTTGATGGGGAGCAGGTGCACTCTTGGAGTCCTTTTAAGAGTTTTTTCATTTGGAAATTGATATTCATATTCCCTTTTTTGTCGTCCACACTTTCTTTTATGTCTTTTAGCAAAAAATATACTGTACATATATTTTCAACACTAAAAAATAAAAAAGAAAGTGTTGATTACAAAAAAAAGATTGTGAATCTCAATTCTCTTTTCGTTTTTGTCTTTATCAGTGAATTTAAGCCCTGAGAGGTTGTGGAAACTGGAAAGAGTATTGAGAGGTTTTCTTGACTGACTATACCGGTTTCTTCCATTTTCAATTCAACGGTGGAGATGAAATTTTAATGATTCAAGGACCATTAGTAATACAGTACAACTTGGGGGCATGATGCCCCAGTACCAGATTGGGGCATGGTAGCTGGACGCTTCGCTCCCGGGCCCTATTTATTCAGCAGTCGGCACTGACTGGTCTGTTCCCTCATCATTTCCTTTTTTCTGCTGCCAAACCCCTAAAACCTGTCCTGTCAATCTTCTGATCGAACCCATCTCCTAAAATGATTTCTAATGGAGCTGACGGTTCTACGACTGATCCAGACCCCACGATAATACCTGCTCGTGACCCCATGATGGCCTCCTCGTCGCTGGCCCTCGATTCGTCGGCGACTCGCGGTCATGCTTCTAATTCCGTGATTGAGCTGTCCGGTGGCTACTCATCCGATGGCGATGGCGACGACGAGCTCTCATAGGTATTCTACGGTCATCTAATTACTCCTCAAAAATTTCCCAATTATCACATTTCAGGCGCCAATTTACCAAATTTCAAACATTAGTTAAATTTCATATCTTAATTTTAATAACAGGTGGAGGTTCAAAGAACTATCAGATTCACAAGATTAATCAAAGAACTCTTTTTGCATTTCTTCTAAAATATTTTTTATGTAAAAATTATTTTAGTTCAATTACTTGCTCTTACGATTTCTTTTTAATTTTCATAACTGAATCTTAATTTCAACTTTCTTACATATAAGAACAACTACATCAATGAGCACACAACACAGTGCGAAACACAAATGAAAATACATTATTATCAGTAAAAAAAATCTCATGAGCTACATAATAAGATAATATCAAAAAAAAAAACCACTCTGAAATAAAAAAAATTATTGATATAATATTAGTAAAAAAATCCTCATGAACTATATGATTTCAGTCGAAAAACCCTTATGAGCTATATAAAAAGTTTTTCAAAGGTAGGTTTAACGGGAAGAGGACGCTGTTCAAAAAAGTTTAATGAATTTTTTTATAAATTTTGAAAATTAATGAATTTTTTTCGCTGTTCAAAAAAAAGGGAAGAGAAGACGCTTATGAAATTGAAAAATATGTTGGGAGTAATTGGGTACCTGTAGAATACCATATGAATTTTGGAGCTTGAGTTATTAGGGTAATCTTGACCATCGGATTGGAATTGGAGGATCCTCCAATTCCTTATGGATTGGAGAGGAGCCGGACTCTACTTCCTCCACCATAAAGGCCGTCTTGTAATTCGGAGTTTTGTATTTGTATTATTAATAGTTCAACTTATTATACTACTAGTGTTTATGGAAGTTAGTTATTAAAGTAGAACTTAATTGCTTGTTAGTATTAGAAATGTTCAGCCCGGGGATGCGATCGAGGGGCAAGACTCCGCCGGAGTACCCGAATCACACCGGGAATGACGTTTTTCAGCTACTGGTTGACCTAGTTTGGACTCTCATTAATATAGTTTTGTATATTTTTAGGTTATGCTTGAGAAGAAAAAGGGCTGCATATTATGTTTTTCCAGAAAAGATATGATCTGATAGTTAAAAATATAATAGGAAGTGATCTACCGATTTGTAAAGATTGCTTTCTTTTTATAACTTCTTCCATGCCTAGAACATTTAAAAAAGTGGCAAGCCACCTTCGCTCTCTTTGGTAGAAAGAGTGTTTTGACTTTTGGTTACGTTTGTTGGTATTTTCCGTCTAAAACACTTTTAGTCGGTCTGAATTTTAACTATTTTTCTCCAAAAAAATTTCATTAACATTTGAACCATCCAAAACAATTTTAGACTGTCGCGATGCGCCTCCGTAAACTTCTTTATGGTACCCTTCGTAAAGAAGTTTTTCTATTTCTTTTTATTGAGAAAAGGTACGATTATTGGTCACAGTGGTCCATAAAGAGAAAAAGTTCCAAATTTACTGTCCACGCACCCTTTCTCTCCTACAACCCAAATACCGCGTAAACTGATAGACACCCAAAAGTATTCGATCACCTAACTTTTCACACCTACTTAAGTTAATCAAGTTATAGACCAAATTGGAAAAAAATAAAAGAAAGAGAGGATAAGATTAAAAAAAATCAAATAACATTGTATTGGTTTTTGTCTTTAGTAATTTCGTTCTCCAAATTAAATTCACACTTTTTTCCCCCTATCATCTGTTTAAGACTGATTGAAGAAATACAATCTTTGAACAAAGATTCATAAAAGTCAACAATAACATATACTGTAAAGGCTTTGTTTGATCTTTCATTATTAGGTCTCTACACCCTTTTTCGCTTTTTCAAATTGTGGGTAGTCATCATTTTTAGTAAGAATTACAATAGATTATACCGTAAATGTATGAGAGTCCAACGACATATATTCACAATCATACAACTAATTAATTAGTCAGAAATCACAACATCAACAGCCCAAATAAGCATAGACGGAGCCATGTTTTCATACATGAGGAAGCCACAACGTGAACAATAAGAGGTTCTAAAATTTTAAGATTCAAGAATTCAAAATACTTAAATTTCTTAAAACTTGGATCATACATATATGTTTGTTGCCAAGGGATGGGATCGCGGGTCAATTTATTAGTGCCTATTTGTGGTGCACAATTTTATATAAGAAGATTAATTTTAGGTGGTTTCCCTAATCAAACTAGAAGTTCTTCTTTCAAAACCCTACCCTACATGATGCTTATTTTGACCAAAGGACTGAATAAATTTTTTTTTCTCGGCAAACGAAACACTTTTATATATCTCGAAAGGGTACATCGAGAGAGGAGTATCAAGCATAAAGAGCTTAAAAACTCCAGGAAAGAAAAGCATATATCCAACAAACAATTGGACGTACAATCACACATTAGATTAGATTATAAATTTAATTTCCGGATACCGTCTAAAAAAACCTTAAAATCCTCCACAGTGTAGACTTTAATATTGAATTTCACCTTCATCCACATCGCCACCCTAGTTTTGACCAAATCCCCCACCTCCCACGGTTGCTTTGAAGAGTTGTTGAAAACATAGTCGTTTCTTACAAACCATAAGGACCATAGCGTAGCGTAGAAACAAGACTCCCAAATATGTTTCTCGAGGTTGAGGTACCCGTTATCAAACCACCAACTTGCTAAAGTCGGAACCGATGCAGGGCATGCCCATTTGACCTTCCACCAGACGAGATTCATAGACCACACCGTCCAAGAAAAGTGACAATGGATGAACAAATGTTGATGGGTTTCCAGGTGCAAAGAGCAGAGAGGGCAAAGAGCTAACTGGATTTCACTGATAATGTTCCTACTTAAAAGAATAGACTTGGTTGCCGCCTTTTCCTTAACAGCCATCCACGCAAAGACTTCCACTTTTGGTGAGCGCAAGTTTTTCCATAGAGAACCCAACAAAGCATTATTAGAGTGACAAAGCTGATCCCAATACATTATTTTCCCCCTCGTTTTAAAGGGTGACAAGCAAAGATGCTTAGTTGGTTTTGTTGACTTTTCCTTTTTTTTTTTTTTTTTTTGCTCAGCAAACGAAATATTTTATAAATCTCGAAATGGGTACATCGAGGGAGGGAAAATTAGGAGAAGAGTACAAAATACTATCCAACCAAGGTTGGATAGGTAAAACGCCTAAATTTTCACTACAACTTCACTTTCCGAATCCCATCTAGATATCCTTTGAAGTCCTCCACTGTGTACACCTTAATGTCAAACTTGGCCTTTATCCACATGGCTACTCTAGTTTTAACAAGATCCACAACCTCCCATGCCTGTGCTAAACCATTATTGAAAATGACCCCATTCCTCACTAACCAGATTGACCAAAGAGTTGCAAAAAAACAGACCTCCCAAATACCTTTCTCCAAATTTCGAAACCCATTCTCGAACCACCACGATGCAAGCTCTTTTAGAGAGAATGGGCAAACCCATTGAATTTTCCACCAATCCAGAATATTGGACCAAACTTCCCATGATACAGGGCAATGTAAAAGCAGATGCTGGGGAGTTTCAACATTTTCGGAACAGAGGGGACACATAGCCAATTGGATTTCAGAGATCAAATTCCTACTAAATAGCACTGACCTTGTTGCTATTCTTTCTTGAATGGCCATCCAAGAAAAGATTTCCACCTTTGGGGGGCTCAAATTCTTCCACAGAGAACCCAGGACACAATTGCTTGTTTGAGTTTGAGTTTCCCATTGTTTATATACTGAATTGGCGGAGAACTTTTTGTCTGCTGTCCATACCCACAAAAGCAAATCAGGTTTTGATGGGTCTAAGGTCATGCCTTGCAGTCTTTGCTTCAATTCCTCCAGATGTTGACTCTCCCGTATACGTAACCTTCCCCTAAATTGCAAGTCCCAGTTACTACTGGCCCCTTCGATACAAACCTCACTTAGAACCATATCTTTCTGAGTAGAACGCAAGTACAATCGTGGGAAATCCTCTTTAATTGTTGAGTTACCCAACCATATATGATCCCAGAATAGTGTATCTCGACCTGAGTTTACTTGCACTTTAAATCCCTCCCGGATAGAGAAACCAAGGTCCGAGTCATTATTTCCCATTGAACAAATGTCCCTCCAAACATTAGAGATTGAGCCGTTGCCTTGTATGTATGGGAGCCAACTCCTCTGAGCTAGATTATATTTCCCTCTGATAACCTTTGCCCATAATGAGTCCTTCTCGTTGCCGAACCGCCACCACCACTTAGCAAGTAAAGCTAGATTCTGTTGCACCAATCTTTTAACCCCTAAACCCCCGTTTTCTTTTTTCCTGGTAATTCCCTCCCAACTGACCAGATGCATCTTCTTCTTTTCCGATGTGCCTCCCCAAAAAAACTGTCTTTGTAATTTCTCAAGGGTCCTTGCTACTGCCTTTGGCATTTTGAATATAGACATGTAGTAAATTGGCAGCGTGCTAGAGTTGGAATTAACAAGAGTTAGCTTGCCCCCAGTGGAGATGTTTCTCGATCGCCAAATACTTAACCTCTTCTTAGTCTTCTCAATGATGGGCTCCCACGTTTTAATCTTCCTTGGATTAGCTCCAAGGGGTAGCCCAAGGTATTTTATGGGCAAAGATTCCACTCTACAACCCATCACCTGAGCAAGGGTTGTAATCACCTCCTGTTGGACCTTAACACCACATAGGGAGCTCTTGGAATAGTTAATCTTTAAGCCAGACATTAATTGAAAACATCTAAGTATCCTCTTAATGTTCCCCATCTCCTCCACATCGTTATTACAGAATAGAATTGTATCATCCGCGAATTGAAGATGAGAGATAGTCACTCCATTATTCCCTAGCTTAACACCTTTAATAATGTTTTTCTCACGGGCTCTTTCCAGCATAATATTGAGAGCTTCAACTACAACATTAAATAAAAATGGAGACAAGGGATCCCCTTGTCTCAACCCTTTCTGCGTTCGGAACTCTTGTGTGGCTGACCCATTGATCAAGACAGACATATAAACTGAAGAGCAGCATTCCTTAATCCACCCACACCACCTCTCCCCAAATCCCACCTTCTTTAGCATATCCAGCAAAAAATCCCAATTTACACAGTCGTAAGCTTTCTCAAAATCCAATTTAAGAATTAGCCCCCCTTGAGATGAATTTTTCCAACTGTGAATGGCTTCGTTAGCAATAAGAACGCCATCAAGAATTTGTTTACCCCCCACAAAAGCCGCTTGAGACTCACCAATAATAGATGGGAGATATTGCTTAAGCCTATTAGCAAGGACTTTAGAGAGAATTTTGTAGATACAGCCCACCATGCTAATAGGCCTAAAGTCTCTAAAAGTAGTAGGGCAATCAATCTTAGGAATCAACGCAACAAAAGTAGAGTTAATACCTTTCGTGAGCTTCCCATTTGAGTGAAATTCTGAAAAGAATAGGCGCACTAAGTCCTTCATAAATTCTCACCCTTTCTTGATGAATGCGAAATTAAATCCATCTGGACCCGGAGCCTTTAGACTACTACACCCTTTCAGAGCAGCCTTAATTTCTTCCTCTTCGAACTGTCTTTCCAGTTGTAGAATGGCATCTTCAGGCAAGTGTCTTTGGAAAAATCCCCCCATAGTTGGTCTGACCTTTTTTTCCTCAGTGAAGCTGTTGCGAAAGTAATCCACTGCTGCTTCCTTGATTTCCTTAGGGTCCTCTATTGCTCTCCCATTAACTTTGATTGAACCCACCATATTTCTTTTGAATCGGTTATTCGCTATGATCTGAAAAAATCTGGTGTTCTTGTCCCCCAATTTCAGCCATTTAACCCGAGATTTCTGTCTCCACAATGATTCCGTGAGCTTATAGAGCCTCCAATACTCTGCTTTGGTCTTGCATCTTAGTGCCTTTTCCCCTGGATCCAGCGGCCTATCCTCAGCCAGGACATCTAACTGGTGAAGTTTAGCTTCATTGTCCTGCAATGCAAGACTAACATCCCCAAACTCCTCTTTGTTCCAAATCTTCAATCTATCTTTAACGGCCTTCAACTTTTGGACAATGTTAAAACCTGCCCACCCCGACACCTGAAAACCTTCCCACGTTTCCTTGGCTAAGATCATACACTTCGGGTTAGAGAGCCAAATATCCATAAACTTGAAGGGTTTAGGACCCCAATCCCTACTATCATCCATAATCGTCACTGGACAATGGTCGGAGATTGGTCGCGGAAGGCCCCACTGTAGAATATTATACTTTTCAAGCCATTGGTGAGATAGCAAGAATCTGTCCAGTCGGCTATGGACAGCATGATTTTGATAATTGGTCCAAGTATATTTCCTACCAAGCATTGGGAGATCGACCAGCTCCATGATGTTGCAAAATTCTATAAACTCCTTCATGCCCCTTTCAAGTCTGACACACCCCACCCTTTCACTTGTTGCTTTTATTTCATTGAAATCTCCACCCAAGCACCACGGAACAATGGAATCTTTCTTTATTTCCACCAACTCCTCCCAGAGCACTCTTCTGGAAGATGGTTCATTAGGAGCGTAAACGTTTACCACCGTGCACGGAAATTCATTATACAACAACCCATTCAATAATATGAAGGAACGATGGATCACAACATTAGTAACAGTGAAGAAATCTTTATTCCATATGGTAAGTAACCCCCCAGATGCACCCACAGAATCAGAGCAGATAAAATCCATACTGGTACCGCCCCAAATTTTTTGTAACGTAAACCGCTCTATTGATTCCAGTTTGGTCTCCTGAATAAGCACCATGTCTGGTTTCCCCTTTTTAATAAGCTTAGACAAAAAACGTTTTTTGAGAGAGCTCCCCAATCCTCTGATATTCCAAGTTGTAATTCGCATTAGACCTTGTAAACCCTCTAAAAAAAACCCCACAATTAGTTAGACAACCTAATTCCCCCCTTCTCTCTCTTTCATGAGAGAGTATTCCTGGATTTCCAATTGAATCATTCTCCTTAAAGTCTCATCATCATCAGGTAAAAAATTGACACCTAACTCACCTCCGACTGCCATGGTAGCACTGACCTCATTGATAATCATGGGATTGACTTGGCTTAAGTCCACTGAGGATGATTGAGAGATGTCCTCCGAGCACGGCTCCTGGTCCAACTCCTCACGGAGAAGGAGTAGGTTGGATAGTTGTCGCCTTCTTCGTTTCCGGCATTCAGTATTGTTGAGATCGACCATGAGATTGATAGATGGGATTTGAGAAAATCGCACCCCTAACTGGTTGGTGGAACTTTCCTTTGGGGACTCTGATAATGAAGACCTCACCGCTCGGGAGGGAGTTGGTCTAATCCCTTCTCCAGAAAGAGGCCTCCCCTGTAAACAGCCCAACTCTTGATCCACTCTCACCACCGGCCCATCAATTTCCTTGGACTGAACAATTGTTCTTTCATGGGCTTTAAATGGAGACCCTGGGTGGGCCAACAAGCCCACTTTTGAAATTACACCACTGTGCTGATCCATGGAATCCTCAACCAGAGATTCAAAATCCTCTGATATCCCCTGTAAAACCCCTTTGTCAAGCATTAAATGCCCTTCTGAGTTCGTACACTTTGAGCCTCCAGCCCTACGATCTTTTTCCTCTTTCCCATGTGCTCCAGCAGGGTCAGAGCCTCTTGCATCCTCACCAACCACGTCTTTCCCATTGGCTGGAGGTGAAGCAAGTACTTCCACGTCATCATCTTCCCCTTCTACCCCTATTGCATCACCGCCATGGCCAACGTTCGTCTGAACTTTTGCTGTTGGGTTAGGATCCTCCTTACCCCCGGAAAAAGGGATTACATATTCATCCGGATTGACAAAAGATGAGATTTCTTTCACCAAAATCTCATATTTCACTCCTTGCACCACTAGATGGACCCATTGTTCTATCTTTTGCATTTCCTCCGTTGCAATCAAGATTTTTCCTTGAGCAAAGTATGAGTCTTTCAGTGTTCCTTCATCCACCGAGATAAAGTGACCCCAAAGTTCACCAATCCGTTTGAAAGTTGTATAATCCCAGGCATGGAGCGGCATCCCTTGACAACTTAGCCAAGCAAACCTTTCGTAGCTCGCTTGTTCCCCGCTCCACGATTTCGCTGCCTCAAACCATCTCTCCATCCATGGTCCTTTAATCAGAGAGTCCCTTATCTCTTGGCTTTTGTTTCCTTTTTATAGAAACAAAAGGAGATCTTATAGGAAACCGAAATATAAAAATCTTAAAAAGAGGAAGAAAAAATGAATCAAGAAAATCTTCTTCATTTTCAATTCCAATTAATTTTTAGCTCTTGAAAATGAAAAAATGGACTATTCTTTTGTCAAAAAAAAAAAGTAACAAAATAAAAATTTCTCAATGCATTACCTCAATCATATAAAATTTGGAATCTAATTTTTGTTATTGCTATAGAAATACAAGTGGTTCATGTCCTGCTATGTACGAATTCTGCCTCCATCATTGCTTTTTTTTTTGATAAGCTCCTGCGATCCACCACTGTTTGTGTTTGTAGCATTTGTTTTACACTAATTAAAAGATCATGACAAAGGACTATGATAGTGTCTTAATTACACATTAGAATTGTCCATGGCACCAACTTTAATTTGTCATCTCTCATTTTATAAAACAGACAAGCCACGTGTTGTGGGCCAGGCTAGGGGGACCGCTAATAACGACACAATGATTAATTACTGTAATTGATTACGAGAGAAAATTCCATGCACGTTCAAAGTGGTGGTTGCTGATGTAGACACACGCACTATTTTTCTGTCTGATATTTAGTATCAACGTTCAACGTGCCTTTATCCTCAAATACCCTAAAAGTGTCTTACACATGGACACGGGCCATTAGGTATATGTGTATTGAATTTGAACTAGTGGCTAAGAGGGTGTCTCGGAGAGCTTTGGTGGGCGGCCGGGGTGGTGGCGGCGGCGGAAGAGCGCGGTGGTTCGAAGAGTAATTTCTTCGAATGGTAAGGGTAGTATATAATCATCAAAGTCTTGTGGTTCATAACTTACTCTCAGGTGGTTTGGGTGGTCAAGAGTTTAACTCTTTTTCGGGAAATTTTTATTCAAGTTCGAATTGTCCAAAATACTTTTAGACGATTGCAATTAGTTGCTGCTGTAAAAAATTTGTCCACGACGGAACCGTGAACGAGTTTCTCTCAATCTGAAAACTAACGAGAATTAACGGATGGGAGGGAAGGTGCTAGAAAACCCCCCACCATCATAACTTACGCGGAAACATATAACCCACAGCTCATGATGCACTTCTTCTACGGCCCCACTATTTACCACCCATGACTTTCTGAGCACCAAACCTTTAAAATAGTCTGGGCAAATTACGCGTCTAAATTGTGTACACTAAAATTAACATATTATCCCTATACAACATTTGATTTGGAGAATTCTGAAATAATATCTTGATATTATTTCATAAATAAAAGTTTATCCTTCCGAAATTGGCAGAAAACAAGTTTCGAAAAACTGTCATTTAAAGTATTATCCAAAATAATAGTAATAATAATAATTTCGAAACAACCAAACTACAGCTAACTTGAGTTGCATTGTCGCCGGTTATATTGCTTTGTTTCATTAGTCCTGCTTCAGTAAAAGCTTAGCCACTTCTTTCACATTGATCAAATTAATTAATATTCAGAAGAAATGAGTAGAGAGATGGATATAGAAAACAGATGCTTTCTTAGGATTAGTGATAAGCACCCAGAAATGTAATGAAAGGGTGCGCTAGTGTCTAGGTTTAGTTTAATTTACTCATTAATTAGTTGTTTTTAACTTAGTTGTCTCGTAGAGTTTGTTTGTTTTGTTTTGTAGGTAAATAGCCTAATAAGGAGCTTTAAAGGCTTAAGGCATGTCATGGCCTGAAGTTGCCCGACGGTCAAGTCGCAGCTCAGGCAGAGCCCAGGCAGAAGACCATCGCCAAGGCGCATCTCAGGCAAAAGTTACCCGACGTCAAGGCTGAGCAAGGCGAGGCCAAGGCTAAGGCGTGACCGACGGCTGAGCAATGCCAAGGCAGAGCCAAAGCAAGAGGAACAGCCCGGGCAGAAACTCTCCAGCCAAGGCAGAATCAGTCATGGCCAAGGCGTGGCCAAGCTGTGGCCAAGGCGGAAAGAAGACAAAGCTTCAGAACTGATAAGAGCTCGCTACCGATCGAAGGTTTTAGCTCCAATCGGTACCGAGCTGCTTAGCGCTGGCCCTAACTGGTTCGGTATTGATCGAAGGTTTTTAGTCCAATCGGTACCGAGAGCTTATCTCAGCAACGTAAGGCTTGGCAATCGGTACCGAGGACCTTAGCGAGGCATCTTTGGAGCATCTTTTAGGATATTCCGTGCGTGAAACAGGGGCGGTATAAATACCCCGTTATGTCACCTTTGCACGATTGGGACAGAAATGTACCCATAATTTTAGATCTATCTTAGATTACTTTTCAGCTTTTGAATTGTTCTTGCCTTGTTCTTCATTTTCCAGCACTTATTTCTTAATTTCCTGCCTTTATTAGTTGTCTTTTGCTAATCTTGCTTTAATTAAAGTTGTTATTTAGTTCCCGATCTATCTTTTAAGCTAATTTTCTTCTAGTCTTGCATTTCAATTATGTTAAGTAGATTTTTGCTTGCTCTTATCTCTCTAGATATGTGTGAGTAGTTTCAAGGGTTAGGTCATGGGATGATTAGCATCCCATAGCTTGGGCAAAAATTGTATTTTTCACCAATAAAGCTTTAATTTTTAGATTTGAAAATTAATGTGGGGCTCGGATTCGTTTGGTATACCGCCGAGGTGTTAACCTCTTTGATCATGTGTAGGTGGGAGCGTCGCCTACTCACCACACATGATGCTTAGAGCTCTGACGCTCGAGGTGGTTATCGAATGAATTCTAGAGCTAGCTTAATAATCGAATCTCTATTTCCCAGTTTAGATACCTACAATTGTGTATTTTAAATCGCGTAAATTGGTGAAAAGTGTGATTTAGCCCGAGTCATGAATGCTAGGATTCCTAGACCTAACATGTATTTTCCTAGTTAATTCATTCTTAATTTAGCCATTTTAATTCTACCTTTCAAAGTAAAACCAAGTTGACTGGCTAAAAGTCGAAAGCCCTACTTACTCCTACAAATCCAACCAAGCCGTACTAGTTTTCCCTTGGGTACGATCCCGGTCTTCCGGATTATTATGCTTCAAATGACGTATTAAGCCCTACGCTTGGGGCGTTATCTCTCTACACGGAAGATAGCGAAGCATTTTTGGCGCCGTTGCCGGGGATTTCTTATTATGGCTTTCTTGGAGGTTCGACAAACCACTGTAAGTATCCCGCTTTCGTCTCTTAGTAGTAGTAGTAGTTTAGTAGTTTATGTGTTAGTGGCTCGTGTTTAGTTTGGTGGATACCTCTAACCTGACTGTGATGTCTGACTTGAGGTGTAACGAAACCAAGCTAAATATTGAGTGTGTGCTTAGTTAGTTTAGTTTAATTTGTTAGTTACTTAGCTTAATTTGATTGCATTGCTTAGCCGAGGTGGTGGCATAACCCCTCGCATATTCTGGTTGTTGAGTTGAGGTGGCGGCATAGCCCCTCCAGTCTGGTAGGTAATTAGTTAGTAGTTGTTGTTTTGTGTATGCCTGTTTATTTTATGTTTCTAGCGTTAGAATAGAATGGCAGCAACACCTGAGGAAATACTTTCGAGGACTATGCAGGAATTACGTTATCTTACACACACGTTCACACCCCCTTGCATAGCCGCTCATGATTCCAATGTTCTTAGAGTTCAAATGCGCTTTTCCAATTGGCTTCCCCACTTCCATGGCATGGATCACGAAAACCCTTCTTCTCATATTAGGGCTTTCGAGGAAAAAGTTGGTACCCTTGTGAAATTTGAATCCGTACGAATGAATTATTTTGCGCTTTCTTTAAGGGATAATGCCAAAGCTTGGCTCGATTCTTTGAACCCTCAATCCATGCGGACTTGGATTGATTTGCAAAGGGAATTTCTAAAAAGGTTCTTTCCCATATATTATACATGGGCTCTAAAGCAACAAATTCAAACTTTTGCTGAAAAAGAGAATGAGTCATTTTATGCATGTTGGGGAAGATTCAAGAATTTGCTCAATACAATCCCGCATCATGGCTATGAAAACTTTCAAATTGCTAACTATTTTTATAACGGACTTTCTCAAAAGAGTCATGATTTCATAGACATGATGTGCAATGGAAAACTTTTTGATAAAGAACCCGCTCAAGCCTTGGATTTCTTTGATCGTTTGGCCGAAACTTTACAAACTTGGGCTTTTAACAAACATTTTGGGGATTCCAACTTGGATGCCAATGCCATGGAAGAGGAAATTCAGCCGCATATCTTTGTTGAAACTGTTGGTATAGATTGTGACAGCTCCTCAGAATCTGCATGGAGTGATGAGCCTATTGATGAAACTGAGATCCAAAGATCTCCTCTTGTGGATTTCCCTCTTTGTGATGATCTGGGGGAGAAATGCCTCACCACTAAAGTTATCTCTTTCGATTCCCCGTATCTTGATCCTTCCCCAGAGGACTTACTTCTTGCTCACGAGATGGACATGCTTGAAACTTCGGGCGTGTACTATGAAGATCCATTGGCAAAATCTCTCACCACTAAGGAAATGGATGCCGAAGTGGATTATTTGTATTCGTTGTTGGCTAAACAAGATGCTTATGAACCAATCTTTGAGGAGGTGGCACCTATGGAAGCTACAATTGTCCCTTTAAGTCCCCCATGCCTTGATCTTCTCACTGCTAAAGAAATGGATGCTGAGGTAGATTCCTTACAGTCTTTGTTAGAAAAGCAAGATGCATGTGGGCCTATTCTTGAGAAGTTGCCAATTATAGAACTAATTGATTTTCTTGGTATTGATAATGTTGATTTGGCTTATAGTCCTCTTGTAGTAAATTTTGTCAACAATTTGAAAATTGATTTGGTTTGGGCTATGCACTTGGAGGAACTTAAGTTTTTAAAACGAATTCGGCAATTGCTTTACTCAAAATACCTTATCTTGTGGCATGGTCGAGTTCAATTTTTGGCAAAGAGTATAGCTTGGAGTGCTCTGTTTATGCTCATAGTTCTTAATGGCATGCTAAATGTTCGTAGCCCACGTGTGGCTGAACCCTCTCTTTCTTTTTCTCTCTAATTGTTCATTCTCTCTTAATGGCATATTTGTTTTTCCTTTTTGCTTTGCTTCTCTTGTTTAGTGATGCATGTTCTTTCTTTCTTTCTTTCTTTCGTGCTTTGTTCTCTTTTAGTTTAGTTATGCATGTTTTGTTTTATTTTTAATAAAATCTTGGAGATAAATCACATGAAAAGATATCACCAATGTGTTAGTGTAAAAAGGGCTTTCAATAGCTTTTCTTGGTAATAGTTTATCGTTAATGATCCATGCACTCCGTGATTGCCCCTAATCGGAGGCAACTTAGGTCTGTGAGTGAGATTTGATATTGCCTGGAGTGCACGCTAGGTTGTATCTTATCCTTGCTTGTTTTTGATCCTAGGGGACGCTGAACTTAATTGATTGGCGAGGTCGAGCGATAGATTTTATTACGGGCGCTAGCATAACACATGTTCAACGGTCTAGTATAGCCACCTATTACTTACCCCCCCCCCGGTAAGGAATGGGAAGAAAAGTATGACTCGTGTGATCGCGTGATGATCGGGTGGTGCATTTCATTCTGTTTTGCATGTTTTCATTTATTTTTGTGTTTTCTTTATGTTCTGTCTTTTCATTTTGGTTTAGTTTGAAGCCGGATAACACGGGCCGGTGGTTCTAATGTCATTTGTTTTGTGGAAGGTCGTCCTCTTAAGTCTTCTGCAGGGTTTATATGCTACCACACCAGCCTTGGTGGATTGGGTCTAAAGCCGGAGTGAGTAAGGCGTTCAGGAGCCCTAAGCATGGGTGCGGCTAAGCGCCGCGGTTGTTAGTCCGATAAAGCTTTGGATATGGCCCTGTGTGACTAGCTATGGTTCCGAGTTGGTAGAACCGAAGGAGTGAACCCTGGAAGCATCTAATCTGGCTGGAGCAAAACATTGACATAAAATCCTCCAACTTGGTCGAGGTATTTAGGGGTTGACATTCCCTTTGGACGGTACATTCGCGCACTCTTCCTTTCTTCGCTCTTGTTCCTAATGCTATGAGGGCATAGCATCGCTTTAAGTTGGGGGGAGGGGTTAGCTTATGTGCTATTTGTTTGATTTTTGTGTTTTGTGTTAAATTTTGAAAAATCCAAAAACATTAGAAAATTTGAAAAATCCAAAAACATTAGAAAATTTGAAAAATTCAAAAACAATAGAAAATTTTGAAAAATTCAAAAAAAATGAGAAATTTCAAAATTTTCAAAAATAAATAAAGCTTTTGACTTGCAATTCCGTCCCTTTGTCATAGTTTTTAGTTTTGTTCATGACTTGTTGCATGCTCAACAATTGTTAGTTGGCAAGAGTTCATAGCAATCCTAAGAAATCTTTGTGCTTCTCAATTTGCATGCTTAGTTGACAATTGAATGAGTTAAGTTTTAAGCAAGTTTTTGAGCAAGCTTTGGCCCATATCCCCACCTTTCCAATAAATTGCTTGCAGTTAGGTGAATAATCGCATGTCCATGTCTAATTGTGTTTAAATGTCGACTTTCAATCATTTTGGAATTCAAAGCGCACTTAGGAAAGGATACAAGGCATTCTTTGCATGATCATACCACATATGTGTCACCTAGTCCTACTTTGCATCCTCGTCTATTTCCCGTTCTTTGCTTTAACCTAGGCAACCGGATGTTTGGAGGGTTGATAATGATTTTCAATGATTCAAGGAGATTTGGGGGTGGTGTGAATATGATAGAAGTGGTTGGAATGCGAAAAGGCAAAAATTGATATATGATTTCCTATCTTTCCTCTCTCACTACAAAAGCAAAAGCCCCAAATTTTCATCTCTCTCTCCAAAAACTCCAAAATTGGCTCATCAATCTCTCTCTCACTACTAATCTCACCTCAAATGGCCCTATTCTTAAAAGAAAGAAATCAAAGAAATGCTATGAAAGAGCAAAAGAGCGGATTTGAAAGAGGGTTGAATACTTTGATAAGAGAATTGGTTTGACTTATGGGCTAGAATTCATTCTGGATGAGAAAGTTTGATGAAAAGGGGAAGCTCAAAGCTCAATACCATGGGAAGTCGGATGAGGATGGCAACTAAGTGTGATCAAGTCGGTGGTAGTAGTTTTAGTAGGCCTTATCTAGTAGTTTTCTTTATTTCTTATTCGTAATTTTGTTTGGTGCTTGGCCGGCGTGTGGTTATGTCTTGGGTAGTTTAGGGTCGGTAGTGGCCAAGGGTAGAAGAACCATGCTAGCATATGGCCACTACACTATTTTGTAATTCCTTCCCTTTGTAACCAAGGTCATTACAAGCTGAAAAAGTCCTTAGTTGATCTTTTGTGCGCTTGGATTCCATTTTGATTGACTGTCTGATAGTTGCATAATTAGTTAATGGCATGTTTTCCTTTCGTTATCCAACTTTCATCTGTTAGTTGTTAACTCTATTGAATAAAGTGCTTTAGTTGTTTGAGGCATGGTATTTCTTGTTCGCTATTGCCTGTTTGTCAAGCACTTCTTCGGTGGATATGGTTTAAGTCTGAATTCACAAGTTTTGTGTCTCATATCCTCCCATTGTTCGAGGACACAAACCTTTCTAGCTTGCTCTTAGACTTGCTTGATACTTAGCTTGTTTAATTGGATGCTAAAATTGTGAGTTGTAGAAATGAAATAAAAAGCCGGATTGTTGAACTCTTGCTAGTTGGTAATGTTGAGCATGTTCTAAGTTATGAATACGGAAGAATTGCATAGTCTAGTTTTCTATTTTTCAGTTTGTCATTTGCTAGGGACTAGCAAACCTTAAGTTGGGGGGCGTGATAAGCACCCAGAAATGTAATGAAAGGGTGCGCTAGTGTCTAGGTTTAGTTTAATTTACTCATTAATTAGTTGTTTTTAACTTAGTTGTCTCGTAGAGTTTGTTTTTTGTTTTGTAGGTAAATAGCCTAATAAGGAGCTTTAAAGGCTTAAGGCATGTCATGGCCTGAAGTTGCCCGACGGTCAAGTCGCAGCTCAGGCAGAGCCCAGGCAGAAGACCATCGCCAAGGCGCATCTCAGGCAAAAGTTACCCGACGTCAAGGCTGAGCAAGGCGAGGCCAAGGCTAAGGCGTGACCGACGGCTGAGCAATGCCAAGGCAGAGCCAAAGCAAGAGGAACAGCCCGGGCAGAAACTCTCCAGCCAAGGCAGAATCAGTCATGGCCAAGGCGTGGCCAAGCTGTGGCCAAGGCGGAAAGAAGACAAAGCTTCAGAACTGATAAGAGCTCGCTACCGATCGAAGGTTTTAGCTCCAATCGGTACCGAGCTGCTTAGCGCTGGCCCTAACTGGTTCGGTATTGATCGAAGGTTTTTAGTCCAATCGGTACCGAGAGCTTATCTCAGCAACGTAAGGCTTGGCAATCGGTACCGAGGACCTTAGCGAGGCATCTTTGGAGCATCTTTTAGGATATTCCGTGCGTGAAACAGGGGCGGTATAAATACCCCGTTATGTCACCTTTGCACGATTGGGACAGAAATGTACCCATAATTTTAGATCTATCTTAGATTACTTTTCAGCTTTTGAATTGTTCTTGCCTTGTTCTTCATTTTCCAGCACTTATTTCTTAATTTCCTGCCTTTATTAGTTGTCTTTTGCTAATCTTGCTTTAATTAAAGTTGTTATTTAGTTCCCGATCTATCTTTTAAGCTAATTTTCTTCTAGTCTTGCATTTCAATTATGTTAAGTAGATTTTTGCTTGCTCTTATCTCTCTAGATATGTGTGAGTAGTTTCAAGGGTTAGGTCATGGGATGATTAGCATCCCATAGCTTGGGCAAAAATTGTATTTTTCACCAATAAAGCTTTAATTTTTAGATTTGAAAATTAATGTGGGGCTCGGATTCGTTTGGTATACCGCCGAGGTGTTAACCTCTTTGATCATGTGTAGGTGGGAGCGTCGCCTACTCACCACACATGATGCTTAGAGCTCTGACGCTCGAGGTGGTTATCGAATGAATTCTAGAGCTAGCTTAATAATCGAATCTCTATTTCCCGGTTTAGATACCTACAATTGTGTATTTTAAATCGCGTAAATTGGTGAAAAGTGTGATTTAGCCCGAGTCATGAATGCTAGGATTCCTAGACCTAACATGTATTTTCCTAGTTAATTCATTCTTAATTTAGCCATTTTAATTCTACCTTTCAAAGTAAAACCAAGTTGACTGGCTAAAAGTCGAAAGCCCTACTTACTCCTACAAATCCAACCAAGCCGTACTAGTTTTCCCTTGGGTACGATCCCGGTCTTCCGGATTATTATGCTTCAAATGACGTATTAAGCCCTACGCTTGGGGCGTTATCTCTCTACATCGGAGCAAACGAAGCAATTAGGAGATGCTATACAGAGGGTGGTTTTGGATTAAAAAGTAAAGTTGACTTTTTTATATTAAAAAAAATCAGTATTTGTTAACTTTGAGTCAAACTTTTGTGACTTGTTGATTCGTTTTGACGAGAGGAATCGAAAATGTAAAAAATTATGATTAAAACTCATATTTTTCTTTCAAAAAGACAAAAATATGTAAAAAAAAAATTGGAACTCATAATTTTTTTAATAAAGACAAAAAAAAGTAAAAAAAAAAAGATACTCTTTTACGAATCAATAAGTTACATAAGTTTAACGTAAAATTAACAAATGTGATTTTTTTTTAATAAAAAAATAAAATAAAAAGACTTTGTAATCCAAAACTAGCCAGAAATAAGATAAGGTGGGTAATTCTCATTGTGAGGATAATAATACAAGTGTTTTTCATTTTTTTGGCCAGGACTTTTCCTTCACGCCAGGAATATTCCGCAATATATCCTCTCTTTAACTTCTCTTTCTTCGTTTTTAGACAAGGAAAGGAAACGCGGTGCTGCGGACAAAGGTTTTTACTTTTATGTACTGGGTCACTTAAATTGACCCAATTGGCTTCTAAGATCAAATTAAACATTCTGTATTTGTTATGATACCTAGATCAGTTTAGCAAAATCATCAGATTTACTTAAGTTGAACCTTTAAGAAACCCCCAAAACCCCCTTCATCAGGCTCTCTTCCTCTCTCTCTACTTTGAAAAAATTCTAACTTTGCTACAGAAACTCATTTATTCCCACGAGTCACTGTTCATCAAGTCATCCATGATTTTAATCAGCTTCCAAACAGACCGGCGGGAATGGTTGCACGGAATGGGCGGTGATTATTCCAAACAGAAAGCTGAAGATGATGAAGACGAGAGAGAGAGAGAGAGAGATTTTTCAATGGGCAGGCTTTTGGTGCTGAGCAAAAAAAAATGGGCAGGCTTTTGGTATCTTTTTCTTTTTTTTTTTTAATCAGAGTTTTTGGAAATTTCAGCCAGTTGCTTTTGAAGCCCAGAGAGAGAGAGAGAGAGAGAGAGAGGGGGGTTTGCTGGTTTTGCTTCCAACGTTCTGGTTTTCTCTCTCTTTTTTCATCCGGTTCGGTTTTGCTGGTTCGGGTTTTTTTTTTTTTTTTGTGTGGAGTTGGAGTTTTTTTAAGTATGAATATTTAATTGAATAAATAGTGAGAGTAAATAGTCTGAATAATTTGGTTTAAAATATAGAGAGACTAGTGAGCATGCTCTAATACTCTTTTTGGTAAATCAAAAAATAAATAAACAAATAAGAAAAAACATATTACACTATCTTGTCCCACTCTCGTACTTTTTTTTCTTTTGGTACATCAAATACTAAAAAACAAATAACAGAGATTATTCCACCACTGCCACTGTAAAAAGAATGGCTTTGTTTGGTTTCTATCTTTGAATATTTTAGTTTTGGTGGTGTGTGGATAGAGAAATAAGATAATGATTGAAGATGTGGATAATGAGTAGAAAGAAATAAAAGTAATAATTGAAGAAATTTGATAATGAATGAAAATAATTGGATTATGATTAAAAAATAAAAACAAAGCAAAGTTAAAATAGAAATGTGATGAGAGAGTTGCTAGGGGCTTGGGGCCACTCCACTATTTCTTAAATATTTCATAGGATAAAGGAAGCTTCACAGAAATCTCAATTGCAGCATTCGTAAGCCTTAAGAATTGCGGACTCGAGGATCCTGTAGTGCAAAGGTCTACTTGCACAAAATTAATTGTACTAGTTGCCATTTAATCTTTTCGGTTTGTGACTTAAAATTTAGAACTACCTTTTACTCGTGTAAACAATCTGCAAACCAAATTAAAAAATTTTATAGACTAATGGCTATGATTATAATCTGCAAACTAAATTCAAAATGCAGAATCAGACTCGTGTGGTATTTTTTTTCAACCTCGACAATATTTTGAAAGAAATAAGGGTTCCATTTGCGAATATTACAAATGTTGTGCTACAAAGTTATTGAGTGACACCACTAATCCCAATTTCCTAGAGTCGCCATTGGCCAAGCCTGGAAAGAAAAACAATTGGGGGATAGTGTTGTGCAGTGGTGTGCGCAGCATCGTGCTGCGCACCTCCGAGCCGTCGGATTGTGCATCGGACGACTCGTATCTCATCTCGGCAATAAACGGCTCTCGATCATTGGTTGCTGAGATGAGATCCGAGCCGTCGGATGCACGATCTGACGACTCGAAGGTGTGCACTTCACCGCAGAGTACCAATCCGAAGTCTGGAAAAAAATTAAGGAGATTGGACAATGATATTTCTCCGTTTTATAAATTTACTTCAACCATGCTACAACTTGGGCCTCATTTCACGCGCATCACAACTTTCACAGGATAAGGAAGGTGCGCGGAAGGATCCGAAGCCGAAAGCAAAAAAACCAGCGTTCAGACTTGAAATGTTGGATTTTGAGGCCACCATTTGGTATTGATTTGAATAATGATATCTATGTATAAGTTTAGGTTATCTTTGTTTAACTATGAAAAATTTAATTTAACATATGCTCATCAATTTAGTTTAAGATAATATTCTATCTAGTTTAATTACGAATTATAAATTACTTCCCTTTTGCCAGGAAATTAACGAGAATTAACGGATTGGGAAGTTGCAAAGAAATTACTATGCCTCAGCTCGATCATGGCTCACTTCTATGCCTCCTAATTTCTATTTGCCACCCATGATTTTCTGAGTACAATATCTTTAAAATAGGCCGGGGCAAATTACGCATCTAAAGTAGGGTTAAATTAGAATAATTTGGGTGTAATCAAGTACTTATTTTCTGTATAAATACCAGCCTCAGTGCAAGTTTTTTTCCCAGTCATCGCCTCTTTTTATTACCAACCAAAAAACAAACCAAAACCCTTGCTTGGTGTAATCTATACTTGTTTTTCTTTTATCTATCTTAATTAGATTCTTAGAAAACGGCAATCATCAAAGCAACTGAAAAATGATTCCCCTAATCATTTTCGTTGCGATTTTGCCGTTACTTCCGATCACACGGCCGAAAGCGGAAGAGGGTTCGGGGACCAGCAAAGGAGCTGAGGGTCATCCAGCTGACGATACATTAATCGCGGCTTGCACGCTGCTGGCGTCCTCTTCCACGCCTCGCGATCATGACGCTGCATCCGCGTCGTCCTCCTCACCATCCGATGAGCCGTTGGCCGGAGGGATGGCGTGTCCCCTCCGACCAACCACAACCACAGTTAGTGCTAGTCGTAATACTACGAGTACTAGTACTGATGCTTGTTCTGCTGCTCCTACTAGTATCGTTACTAGTGGGAGAGATGGAGCCTTGAACATTGAGAGACCAAGGGAGGGGCCACGGGACAGCAACGATGCCGAGAGACCAAGGGAGGGAACACGAGACAGCAGCAACAACGATGCCGAGATACCAAGCCGGAAGGGGCCACGAGACCGCAACGATGACGACAACGGTCCCTTCAAATTGGCTAAAACATTTCTGGGCCTGACTTTCCAAGCCGGCTTGGCTCTAATGATTTACCGGGAACAGCCACCACAGGGCGATTCGTCCACTCATCTGTCGTCGCTGTCGTCTGCTCTGCTTACTACGGTTGGGGCAACCACGCTTTTCGCCTTCGCGTTCACTATGTCGGGGATGATGCTGCAGAGACACCACCCGAACGTGGCGAACTTTTGCAGCTACGCCGGCGTTCTTTTGGGCGCCCTAGGGTTTTTCTTCATGATGGACATATTCGCCACCGAGGGCCTGGTTTGGTTGGTTTGGGCCGTCGGCGGCGTTCTGTTTCTGGTGTTTGCTTATACCCTTCGCCGAGAGCTCGAGATATAATCTCTTCTTTCGATTGTTACTCACCGGCCGATCCAGGCAAAAGTAATGATTAATACGTACGTATTCATCAATTGTACTCCTACGATTTCTTTTATTCTGTTTACTTACATGTAGAGATAAAGAGGGAGTGGGGAAGAGGAAGTGGTAGCTAGCAGCCGGCGCCGGTGGTGGTCAAGGCTAGTAGTGATGACTTGGAGGACTATTTGGTTAGTAAAGAATGAGGCTACAGTCCTCGGGCCAACTGGAGGTCAAATGTTTTTTTTTTGGAATCCGCGGAGGACAAGTGTTCAATCGACTCTTTTTCTGTTTTATTTGTAACAATATAGTGCTTATGAAATGTTGAAATGTCAATACTAATTTAGTTGTCATGAACTCACCTGGGATTTTGAATTCACTTATCTTTGTGTTCATCATGTTTGAATAACACATTTTGGATACTATGTGATGCGTCATTACTGTATTGATAGAATATGTTTTATTTGTCATGTGGTAGAGTACATCATACGAATACAGTGGTAACACTAAATATGATATTTGAAATGTGGTCCTAAACTAGACATGGTTGTCATAGCATTGCTTAGATGAATTTTTCATTCCTGGGAGATGTTGCAGTACTTCTTAAGTTTCTATCTAAAAACAAGATCCTCTCCAATCCATATAAAGGACCAGACAATCCAGTTTTGACCCTTTTTGGGTTCTTCCTCAGCCAGCCTTCTGATGATCCAAAGAGTTCATAATTTAGAGCTCATCGAAAACATTTTCCATTCCGTGAATCGCCATGAAGGGATACTACCATACCGGTTGATATGATTTCGTAACGCAGTTGTCTTGAGATAAATGAGTTTTTATTTAATGTTGATAACTTTTTGTTTAAAATAAATGGGTTCCGAAATCATAATGACTGTATTCAATCATCACTAGTTTTAGCTCTAAAATATGAACGATTTGGATTATCAAAACAAACCCAATAAAATCCCGAAAGGAATCAAAACAAAGCTGGAGAAGATCTTGATCCTTCTATTTTAATTTACTTACAAGAGCGAAAGTAAAAACCAGACAGCCAGTGGGGTTCGGTCGGGTCGGGGCGGGGTCGGGGGAGTTTGGAAATTTTAGGGTTGGAGTCAGGGTAGATCAAAACGGACTAGGAAGCTCTGTTGTCCCCAAAGTGTCAAGAGGGACTTGCTCCGGTCTTGTTCCGATGATAAAAATAAACATTCACTTTGTAAAGCTCATCGAGTAGAATAACTCTGCAAAAAATTAGCTCGAACGGATATCATTAAGTACCTAATCGAAACTTTTTTATATTGAAGAAATGGATCCGAAACATTGAATCAAATCCATTGGAACCCATTATTGACAAATTGTATGTGTTTCGATAAGACACTTAATAATATTCAATCGAGCTGATTTTTTGCAGAGTTATTCTGCTTGACGAGATTTACGAAGTGAATGTTTTTTTATCATCAAAGTAAAACCGAAGCAGGCTCTGCTTGATCAGGACAGCATGTGCCCCCGTTCCCATTAAAACCCGCCTCGCCGGTTGCTATTCCTACCTACTAGTCCTTTTTTTCTTTTTTCTTTTTTCATCCGCTACCTACTAGTTCTCAACCTACTCCGTCACTAACCTTTCTCTGTGAGCAGATTGGTCAAAAGCCAGGACTTTCATTGTATGCTTTTGATTACTTAATTGACGTGTGGACTGGATATAGTATCATAGTATGATAAAAATAGAACTTTTTATTTTGAAGAAGTGAATCTTTTCAAATTAAAACTTAATTATGCGACATGGACAAAAAAAAAAACCCATTGGGCTTAATTGAAAAAAATAACATTGGGCTTGATTGAAAAAAATTAAATAAGGAAAAATGACGGCCAAGGACGTATTTTGATAATTATCCGCCAAGAAAATGCTGAGGACATTTTTTAATATTAAAAATGTCTTTGACAGGTATTAATTGTAAAAACACGTCATGGGCTGTCATTTTCCCAAAAAATAACATTGGGTAAGAAGTTAAGCTAATCAAGTTATAGACCAAATTGGAAAAAAAAAAAAAAAAGGCTAAGAGAAAAAATTCAAATAACATTCTAGTGTTTTTTTTTGTGTTTAGTGATTTCATTCTCCAAATTGAATTCATACTTTTTTATTTTTCCTATCATCCGTCAAGACTAAGGCCGTGTTCTTGTAAACTTTTAAGTTTAAAACTTATTTAAGTGTTTTCTACTTTAATTTCATAACTTTTTGTTTAGCTTTTCATTGTAATTTTTGAAGTTAATCGAAAGTATAAAAATATGAACCGATGTTGAAAAAAACTCTCAAATAATAAGATAGTTGTTTGATACTTTTTTCATCTTTAGTGAATTTTTTTTACTTTTGGTTATAATTTTGTACTTTTTAGACTACTCTCATTAAGATGAGTGATTAATCCAAAAAATATCACGCAAATTTAATAAAAACACAAAAAAACAAACTAAACACACAAAAACAAAATAGAAAATTAAATTTACGAGAATGAAGTACTCTATTGAAGAATATACACCTTGTTTGGTTTGCATTTTTAAAAGTTATTTTCAATCTAACTAGTGAAAAGAGATATAGAGAAAAATATTGAAAAATGTGTAAAAAGAAAAATGAAATGATATGAAATGAAATGTGAACCAAACAAGGTGATAATCTTTTAACAAAGATTCATAAAAGACCACAATCGCCTCCGGCTCCGAGCCAAAAGCCGAAAAGCCTTCAATTGCTCTAGAAAGTCTTCATGCTTATCGGTGAAGCCAAACACGTCATGCTTCGACAGCCGGTCCACGTCATACCCGCGAGAATTTATTCGCTCATCCCGAATAATCACCTAAATATAAATTTTTTTTTAACTTTTATTCAAATATTTGAAAAGTAACCAATTTTAGAATAAATAAATAAAAAGTTGACTTCTTTTTTGTTGAAAGTGGTTATTTTCAAAATATTAAAAGATAATACTCCTATCATCCAAATTTAATTCAATTCTTTTTTGTTGAAATAAAACCATAGGACCTCCATTTCATAAGCTCATCTCGGAGGCTAGGAGCCTGAAAAAAATCTCACTGGTTTCTCCGTATATATTTTCCTAAACTTTGATGTAGAGGTGGCAATCTCAACCCATATTTTTTAACCCGCCCAAATCCGCCCACATATAACCCAATCCAACCCGCCCATATTATATAATGGGTTGTTATGGGTTGAACCCATATCAACCCATACTTAGGTGGGTTTAGATGGGTTAAAAATGGGTTCAATATGGGTTGAAGTTAAACAACCCATCCATTCTTCTCAAAGGGCTTTCCACGACAATTTCACGTCACAGCTCGAGGGACTACTAGCGTGATTATGATTGGTATTCCACTAACAGGTTCTTAATCCCGCAAGCTTATACATGATCGGGTCTTACTTCAATAATAAAATTGAATTATAATTGATCATTTAATTCAGTTTGAGGGTGGGTTTAGATTAAAAAGATAAGCGACTTATTTTTTGTTTTTATTCAAATTTTTTTTTTGTATTTGTCTATTTTGCGTCAAATTTTTATGACTTATTGATTTGTCTCGATCAAACGAATCGGAAAAGTAATTTTTTTTTTTTGGTGAAACTCATAATTTTTTTAATAAAAACAAAAAAGTAAAAAAAAGTCTTTTTTTATACTTAATTTTGTCTTTTTGAGAAATTTATGAGTTTTGATCATAATTTTTTACTTTTTCGATTCTTCTCGTCAATACAAATCAATAAATCACAAAAGTTTAACGCTAAACTAACAAATGTGGAAAAAAAAATCATTCGTAACTTTTTAATCCAAAATCACCCTATCTTTTATCCAAGTACACAAAGAAAAGTCAGCAGACCAAGTGGTCACCAATACTCGGTCCAGATCCACTTACTTATAAAGTTGATCAAATCTTGTAGAAAATGGTCCAGCTTTTATTTTTTTTTCATTTTTTTTCAAGCATTGTGACACGCTACGAAATTCAGGGATGGAAATTTTGAATGAATAAAAAAAACTGGACCACTTTTAGCAAAATTTGACAGACTTTATAAGTATGAAGGAAAAGGAGGGGAAAAAAGAGGAGGGTTATTTTGTTCGTTGTCTTTCTTTTTTGATTTCTCTCTTTGAATGGAACCAATAATCCACAAAAAAAATTGATGCAGAACATACAAATAAAAAATAGCTTGTATAGCTAAAAAACCCTATGGAATTTTGCCCATTTGTGAATGTGTTTCAACACATATCGGGGGAAGACAATAGAGAAGGAAAAGAATGAATGGGGAAATGGAGTTGACAAAAACCGGTTGGGGGGGGAGGGGGGGGGGGGGGGGGGGGGGGGAAAGAAAAAAAAAAAAAAAAAAAAAAGAAGAAGAAGGGAAAACAGGTCGGGTCGGGCGGGTTTGAGTTTGACTTGACCCATATTCAACCCGACCCGTTTCAACCCGCTTATTATTTGACCCATATTTGACCCGCCCATATTTAACCCACGACCCGTTTCAACCCACCCAGACCCGCCCAGACCCGCCCATTTGCCACCTCTACTTTGATGTAACATTAAGCTTAGAACATCGATCATATATACATATCAAGTAAATCGGCCAAACTAGAAAACCTACTGTTTTTCTCACTTTCTTGAAACATATCAATTTCATTATAAAACCTAATAAAGAGATTCTTCTACCATTGCCATTGTAAAAAGAAGATAACTCAGGGCCCACATAAGAAATGTGATGAGAGAGTTGTCAGGGGCTTAGGGCTATTCCACTATTTCTCAAATCCTTTACGGAAACGAAGGAAGCTTCGCGGAAACCTCAATATTGCAACATTCTTAAGCATTAAGAATTGCGGACCGAGGACCCTGTGGTGCAGAGTTACTAGCACATATAATTAATTACACTAGTTTCCATTAAGTGATAAACAAACTGTAGAATTTAATTTTTTGGTTTGTGACTTAAAAATTTGGAATAAACTTTTATTCGTGTACATAATCTGCAAACCAAATTAAAAACATTATATACACACTAAATGGCTATTATAATCTGCAAACTACATATTCAAAATGCAGAATCAGACGATCGTGTGGAATATTTTTCAACCTCGACAATCTCGACAATCTTTTGAAAGAAATAAGGGATCGATTAATTAAAGGTTATTTCAGCAATTTTAGTCAAAACTGAAAATTATAATTTCAAATTGATGAATTTCATAACGTTGCTAAACAAGGAGATTTTCGAAGAACTTATTTAACCCTATGAAGACACAGTGGCAATCCTCCATCATATCCTCTTTCCATGAGCAAGAGTAAGCAGAACGAATTTTCTTGTATTTTATTTTATTTTTGGTCTTTTTTGTTAGTACTTTGTTGTTATGGTTATAATTTTGGTCTTACAAGACAAATACCTAAAGATATGCATATGGAACTTATTTTTATAGTTTTTAATTAGTTCTATTATAAGAAATTTTCCAAATCATGAAACCCACTAAAAATCAAAATATATAGACAATTAAAACATGAAACGTCTATTAGAAATGGACCAAATAGAACAGCAAACAAATTAGTTCAATAGTGTAAAAAAAATGAGTGGGCGTCGTGAGAAATCAAATCAATCCGATATGTGTAGGTGTTTGATCCAATCTTTCAATTTTTCAAAAATTGGCTAAAATTGGAAGATTAATAGATGAAAAATGGAAAAATTAGATTGACCATCTAAACATATCAGATTAAACTGATTTTTTGCGACGCCTACTCCATTTTTGTTTTAAAATTATTGAACGATTCAAAATTTAAGAACGAGACCTATAGTGGGTCCTGCGTTACCTTCGGTACCCTGTCAGTCAATATAGGTACCGTCGGTACCTACAGGAACTCTTCTAAAAAATCTACAGGCAGATGCCTCCACCCCCAATATATTTGGATTTTGGACTTAATTTGGACACGTGATACTTATACAAAAGCTCCAACCATGCTACTTGTACATATCTTACACATACATTTTTGTATGGCTCATATCAGGGTCCTACAAAATGATTCGAACCGCTCATCATTTGTAAAATATTTTTGGAACGTTCCTGTAAAAAATCAGCTCCAACGGATATCGGTAAGGGCTTTCTTAGAATTCGTAGAGCAACACACAATGATTTGTTCTACGATTTCTGAGAAAGCCCTTACTGTTATCCATTGGAGCTAATTTTTTACAGAAACCCTCCAAAAAAATATTTTAAAAAAGGTGAGCGGTTCGAATCATTTTGTGAGACTCCGATATGAATCCCACAAAAATATATGTGCAAGATATATGCAAAAACATATGTGAGAGAATCATTACTGAGCAAACCCCACCTACAAGAAACATACAACCCCCCTTAAAATATATATATATATATATATATATATATATATATGTGTGTGTGCAAAATATGTGCAAAACATATGTGTGAGAATCATTACTGAGCAAACCTCACCTACAAGAAACACACACCCCCGCCCCCCACCTACAAGAAACACACACAATCCCCCTCTCTAACACCACTTACAAGGAAACCCTCATTTCCCCCTGCCCCCCCCCCCCCCCCCCATTCCTATCCTCTAACTTGTTTCTTAAACTCATTATTACCAGTCTGACTTTGGACCAAATTAGATTATTGAATTCGGAAAAATAACGCAACCTTATCCTGGATAACACCTCACACACACACATATGGAGAGAGAGAGAGATTCATTCTAAACTAGTAGTTTAGTTTCATCCTAAGTTCTTAACCGCAGTTCAGAAGTATGAAACAATAACCGGATAAAAATTATCGATTCCAATTTTTCGAAACCATAACCATGCTACTAAACCCCATAATTAGTCCAAATAGAGTGGTTAGATTCGGATGAGTTTACCGGTTTTTCCATTTTCCAAGTCTGTCATCATGATTTCATGTTTTCAAAAGACAAGTCCATAAAGAAAAGCATAGGTCTCAGGTTCCTTTTTGCCTATGTATGTACATATAATTTTCGGAGATATTATATCTGTGGTCTATATCTCCATGGATGACAAATATGGGATATAAATCATTCAGATATACTATTTAAGGTGATAAAATATCCACTTATGATATTCTATTGGCAAACAGACTGTTTTTTTTTTGGCAAAAAGTGAGAAATTTGTTATTTATCTGATAGGCAAAACCTAAACATTAGAGAGATGAGAACCCCATGGGGGTAAAATGGATGTTCACAGACCGGACATGCCATTGGAAAGGACTTTTTGAGCACAACAGTGCGCAGCCCTATTACATTCACGTTTAACAAAACCAAAAACACAGGAAGTGAAAGATTTCTTCAAGACTAAACAATCATGAATAACTACTGCTATATCAGAGGGAGGGTCTTGATCATCATTGCAACTTCTCACAATCGCCTCCGCGTCCGATTCAATATGCACCTTAGGCTCCGTTCAGTTGTCGAGAAAGTTGTGTGGGAAATTGGTTCCTAGAAAAAGTGAAGTGAGGTGAAGTAAAAGAAAAAGAAAATTATTTTCCTGTGAGTGTTCATTTGACAAAAGAATTTTGCAAGAAAAATTAAGATTTAGTTGTTCATTTGTCAAGAAAAAGAAACTTTTGGGAAAATTTTGTGAGTGTTCACTCATTTTCCTTTTCCCGCGACGCAAAATCCTGTATTTTTTGCAGGATCACTTTTGCAGGAAAGTAATTCCTGCAGGAAAACTTAAATTGGTAAGTCCTAGAATTTTCCTGCCAACTGAACACTAGGAAATTTATGGGAAAATTGATTTTCCCATGCTTTCCTGTACTTTCCTGGCAACTGAACGGGACCTTAGGATACTTAAGAGCAGTCCCCAATTTTAACCCATTGCGAATGGCCAAAGCTTCAGCAATTCAGGACGAGTTGATGCCATCATGAATAGCTAGAAAAATACCTATAACCTGAATGTTATCCCTTCGAGCTACTGCCCCTGTGCCAATAGTATTTGAGCTTCTACAAACCGCTGCATCGACATTTATCTTCAGCACATTCATTTCAGGTCACTGCCACACCAAGGTCCTCATCAAAGAGGAACTCAATGGGGGATGGGGTACCTTAGCGTTAGCGTCCTGAAACTCGTAAAAATCACATTGTGCTTTCCTACTAACAGCATCCGTTGCCCAAACTAATCCATTGAAAATAAAATCATTCCTGGCTCGCCATATCCACCAACAATAAAGTAAAGCCATACCTAGGAAGGGAGAGGGCAAATGACTCTGTGTTATACGATCGGAGATGCATTGCCACCAATCAACCATGTGCCTACAATCGAGCAGTTCTTCAGGTCTTAGGGTGTGGGTAATTTGGTTCCTATTAGTATTTGTCCAATGTTGCTTTTATCCATTTTTGTGAAAAAGCATAGGGCGGGACATAATAAATGTGACGACATACAGTTGTCGGCCACTGAAATATTTCTTTATCCTTTTCTTTTTAAAACGAAGAGACAAAATTGTTACTAATAAAAGATTATATATATATATATATATATAAGAATACACAGAGAGCAGGAACAACGAAACAACAGACACTACAACAAATTTGGGTTTTGATAGCATAATATTACAGCATTCTTTAAGAAATGCTATAATAGAGTTGCATGTTGAGCTTAAGATAGCGTGCACGGCACTGTAGGGGAGCAAAAAACTTTTGACAGCGTTGCACTACATCAATTATAGCGTTCACCCATAACAAAGGCGCCAGTCTCAATTGGGGGAAAATTTTAAGACGCCAAAAAAATCACTTGGTGGGAAATCCTTCTCTCTCTCCAATTTCGGACCTACTCTCTGCCGATCTCACGGCTCACCATCGTCATTCTCTCTCTCTCTCTCTCACTCTCTCTCTCCCACACACACACACACACACGAAGCTGAGAGCAAAGGAATGGCGTGATTCAAAGTCACTGCCTTCACCAATCGAGCACCGACAGTACCACCGTCCGGCCTCGATCCCGTTATCTTCAAGCCCTTGCTTGTCTGACCTCAACCACTTCTCGGTAAGTTGAATAATTGCTCTCTTAACGTTTATTCTTGATTTACTTTGGAGTTTTGATTCAGGGATCTATTTTAGGGTTTTCAATTTGGGTTCTCGATTTTGGGGTTTTGTTTTGGAATTTCAATTTTGAGGGTTTCGATTCCAGGTTTTGCTTCGGGCTGCTTTTCTCTTGCAACGTGCCTTAGTTACTGCACGCGTACTATCATAGTTCAATGTTTTTCTTGCATGAAACTGCATATAAAGTGCATCTTAACCTGAACAACCTAGAGGTCAATATTTAAACTTTATGTTCAGTCTAAGAGTCGTGATTTGCTTAACAGAGCTGATGGCCTGTGAACAAAACTTCCAAGAACCTATGGCACAGTTTGAATCCGAAGGAGATGTTTCTCTGAAGCGAAATTGGGAATTAAAACTGCTGCAGAAAATTGGAATGGCTGCTTTGATTCCAATATTTGCTTAGAATCTGCACATGACCCTGTGGTCACCTCTACTGTTGGCTTTGCATTTAGAAGTGGCTCTATGTCCAAACCACCGCCTCCTTCAAATCAAATAAGCCCCCTAAATGCCCAGTCTGCAAGGCTAAGATTTCCTAGTCGTTGGTCCCAATATACGGTCGCAGAAATTCTTCATTAGAATCCAATTCCAAAAGGCCCCATCGGGATGGGGTCCCACCTAGGAGGCCACCTGCTCTTGGTGTGGACAGTGGACACCACAGTGGCTTCCCATCAAAACCATCAGCTTATCTGTCAACATACTATGAATCGTAACATGACGTTTTGGTGACTTCCCTTCAGCATAGAAATTTAACAGCTAATGTTTTTTCCTCTCTCTTTGGCTCCACACTCAATTTTGGTTCTTAAGATACAGAAATACACGGGGGAGGGGGGTGGTTGAAATTAGAGTTTTAGAGAGAAAATGGTGTGCTGAAGAAGCCATGGTGTATATATTTTGCAGAGAGAGTGAGAGAATGGGACCCATGCAAATATGGACCAAGCTCCTACATACTCTGCAATAAATGTAATGATTTCAAAACTTGGTGTCTGCTTGGATTTGTTTGTGAAATTACTTAGTTAAAATGTGTTTCTTCTCTTTTTTGAATTTGGGATTTTGGTTAGAGTGTGTGCTTCAAGAGAGTCTGACTTTTCTTATAATTTATCCTTGAAACAAGGAAACTTACACTGAGATTTACATAGTTAAGGAAGCAGAAACGGTTGCGTTTTTAGGAATTGGATAAAGAGACCAGTTTCTAGAGATTCAATTGACATCAAAACTGTTAATAGAAAGCTTGCTTTTAAGTATGTTCGTATCATGTTCAATATTCAGTTTTACTTCTTTTGTTCTGCTGGTTGATATTTTTAATCTTCTTCCTTAAACATATATTGCCTTGATTCTTGTGGTTTCGAGATGCATTTGAATTCAATTTTAGAGTTGATCATCTTAGTTTGTAACTTTTTTGTATGGGAGAGAGAGAGTGTTGGATTATTTTTTTTGAATTAATTTGTTTACCAGGTTTAGAATATATGTTTTTGGGGTGAATGGAGATATTTACATTCTTGCTGCCTTTGTAGCTAAGTCATAGGGGGATGATATTGCGAAAATAAGATTCAATTGGATGTTATATTTGTTTGCCTTCATTTTTTTACTTTGAAGACCTACTTGATTGGTGCTTCGTTACTCTATTTTCGAGCTTGCTTGGGAGATTTTTAGTGCTAGCGGCTTAATTATGGTTGCAATTTTTGCATTGACCAGAGGATGTTTTTGTGTGCAGGTCTCGATTAATGCGTCTATGGACTTGCGATTTGGTTAACGAATTCACCATACCATGGATGCCAATGGAGCTACCATGGTTTCTCGGGTTAATTGCACAAACGTGTTATCAAAGTTGTTGGTTGCTGGTTTGGCTCTTTCTGTGATCTGAATTCACAAACAATTGGTGAGTTCAGTTTATGGTTTGGTCCATCGTTCATTATTAGAGTATGCATCTTTAATTTTTGCTACTTTACTGCACTATAGATGATTTCTTGTTTCTAAAAGTTGTATTTTGCTCATTAAGACTCGTATGTTGGGTACTTGTGCATTTCTTATCTAGGTATTTAACTATCTGCTCTATAAAACTAAAATGGTTTTGACACCTGCATGAGTTAGAAGAAAAGTTGAAATTTGAGGATAGAAAAACAGTGACATACCAATATGATATGAAATTGTATCGCGTAAGCACTTAGTTTTCAGTTTTGAGTTTGTTTTGCACTCATTTTTGTGATACCCCATCTAAACAACTCAATATTATTATTATTATTATTATTATTATTATTATTATTATTATTATTATTATTATTATTATTATTATTATTATTATTATTATTATTAGTGAGGGCTTAATATGTTCTTTTGTCTTTACCTGTGGTTAAAGATGAAAAAGAAGATAAGAATTGGGAGAGGGAGAGATGGTTGTGTGAGTTTGCACGTGAGCTGGTGCTAAGAGCCATTCATATATATATTTCTTGTTTTATGAGAAGAGACAAGGAAATATAAGAAGTAAAAGGCCAAAGAACTAGACATGGACAAGTGTCAAGTTTGTAGGTAGATATCTTTAATGAGTCAGCTTTGGACAATAAAAGGAAGAAGAGGGTTAGAGAAGGGGGGCTTCTCTCACGTTTTCTGATTATGGAAGACTATTCATTCCTGTGTTCCGACAGGGTGTGAATTGGTTGCATGCGTGGGTATGAGAGAAAGGAGGTAAGGTAAGTTGAGGAGAGAAGCATATGTGGAAGGTATCTACGAAAAATTATGTAAACATTTAGGGAGGTGGGGAATGATGTTTCAATAACTGTTTGTTGTCTATATTGTGTTGGTGGCATAAATCACTCGATTTGATATGTCTTGGTTGTGGTGCTTGTGGGTCCGGGTTGTTACAGTTTTCTTTCGATTTGCATGGTGAAATTTGGAGTCCATGATTAATGGGCCCAGATGTTATAGCATAGTGGTCTGTGAATGGATTTTGCACAAGAGTTCCTTCCATCCTGACATTATCTGCTACAATTTGCTTATTGATGCTTATGGACAGAAGTCACTATATCAGAAGGCAGAATCCACTTATTTGAATCTTCTACAAGGTCGATATATTCCCACTGAAGATACTTATGCTCTTCTAGTAAAGGCCTACTGCATATCTGGCCTGCTAGCTAAAGCTGAAGCTGTCTTTGCTGAGATGAGAAAAAATGGCCACCCCCCAAGTATGTTCTCGTCTTTTATGCCCTCACATTTAAACCAACTGTTATGGCTAACAATTCTACTCTAAAAGTTTTCTCGAAAGGATAACTTTCTTCAATTGGGGAAGTCCTTACTCAACTATATCTGTTCATTATCGAAAACCTTCAGACTTGAAGCTTTTCAGAATCAGCTTTCAAGCAGTGTGAAATTTATTTTTAGTCTAAAAGCAAGAGCAAAACCATTGCCAAATGAACTAGCATAGCTTTGAAGATGTCAGAACCCAGAATCCAGTAACACGCCCTTATTACTCAGTTTATAGTTTTTTATGGGTTATTTGTATCTGGATGCATTTGCTTCTGAAATACTTCTCAGTAAGCATTGTAATCTCTCAGTCCCCAATAGATTGCTTTCTTACCCGAAACCCACGTATGCTATTATTACTGTTATGCTAATTGCCTTTGTCTGGATGCATTTGCTTCTGAAATACTTCTCAATAAGCATTGTAATCTCTCAGTCCCCAATAGATTGCCTTCTTACCCGAAACCCACGTATGCTATTATTACTGTTATGCTAATTGCCTTTGTGGCCACAAGAAGTGTAAAAGGCCATAAGTGGATTGTTTATTGAGAGGTACTACACATTCACAATCGGCTTTTGACAATTCTTTTTTGACATGCTTTTTTTTTTTTCACAATACTTATTTGTATGCAGGTACAGCTGTATATAATGCTTACATGAATGGGTTACTGAAGGGAACAAACTCACAAAAAGTAGTAGAGATATTCTTTGAAAGGATGAAGAGAGATCACTGTGAACCATCTATTGAAACTTATACAATGATGATCAACCTATAGGGAAAGGTGATCTCTAGTATATACTTGATTTGATTTTACATGTTTTTGCCCATGAACACCTATTCCTTGATAAATTGGTAGTTCAAATGTAAGTTAGAGGGTACTAGTGTAATGTGGATCTAAACATTGATGATAGTGAATGACTATATCCCAATAGGTTAATGAGAACTGCTCTCGCCCACTCTGTGTATGTCGACACGCGCACAAAACTCTAACCCATTTGGTTAATGGGGATGATTAGTGATACTGGTGTCATTTATATTTTGCAGGAGCACTATGCTCATTGTCTGCCACCATTGATCAATATTGTATGTGTTTGAATAGCTAAGTGGCTCAGCTGGTAGTTTAATGCGTGTGGTTGAAGTTCCACCTTTTTACATAGTTTTCTCATATGAATAGTTATGTTCCACAATCGCGCACTGATTGGTATATGTCATTCGCCAATTGGTCATGGTATGGCTGCTTGTGAGATTGTTCTTGGTTCTTGCTGACAATTATCCATCATATTTTTCTTTTTCTAACTGCAAACATTATGTTGCTGTAAAGTTGTTTTTCTCGTTAATAATTTTTGCTATATCTATTGGGTTACTTAATTTGAATAGTTCTATATTTACAGGTATGCGTTCGCAGTTGGGAGCAAAAGAGTATAAACTCGGCAAAAAATTAAGCTTCAAATAAAGAACATCTCTGTGGGCAAAGAATTGGGGTACTTGAATGAGAAGGCTGCCTAGTTTAGGATTACATTTTCTGGAAAGAGATTACATTAGTGTTTTTTTTATGAGTGTAATTAGTCTGACTCTTAAATGTAGTTTGTGCTGCAAAATTATTCTTCAAGTTATTGTAATGAATCTTCGGTTGAATTATTTACCTTACATTGAAATTGTATTGCATTTGGATGTACTTTGGTGTTGAATGGAATGTAGATTTTTTGTATGAAAATGTGAGTATATTGGCATTTGTAGTATTTAAAAAAAACAAAAACAAAAATAGGCTAAGATAACGTTTAGAAAATGCTATTGTTTATCTTTAATAGCATTCATTGCATGCTGTAAAAAGAAATAAGATAACATGCAAAAAACGCTATCAAAGGTACAAAATACTACAACGGGCAATGAGCGCTATAGAAAGTTTTTTAATAGCGGGCAAAGAACGCTATGCAAAGTTTTTAACAGCAGTCAATGAACGCTATAGAAAGTTAAGACTTTTAATTGCATGGGATAATAAGGCGTTCTTCGGAACGCTATCTATTACTTACTATAGCGTTTTTGGCATGCTATTAAAAGCGTTTTTTGTTGTAGTGAGAGGCATCACAACTGACGGCGAACATCCACACTAAGTCAGTACCTAAGTCGCAAACAATCATATGCCAACACCAAAAACCAAGCCACGGACAATCATATTTTCTCAATACTTTTAACTTCAGAAAAGGGTAGAATCCATTGAGGAACGACAGAGCTCTCAATTTTGTAAGGGATTCTTGTTAAGTGTTTTTGGTTTTATCTTTGTTTTCTTTTAAATTAAATGATTCTATGTATCTGGAGATTTGGAGGGTTGTGCAATCCATATAAAATGCAAAAGGAGCACTTTGGGAGTTTTGTCGTGGTTTTTTTTTAGACATATCCGATATTCAAAACAACTTCTTTATTGAAGCGCAATCGCGTGCGTCCAGAGTATTATTGGACTGTCAGGATTGAAAATCAATTTTCACTGGTCAAAATTGAAAAGCAATCTCAAATATTGATTGCGCAAATGGATGGGCGAGATTGCGCGAAGCAGTGAAGATCTTAATCACGGCTCCTCCGTGAATAAGTTTCTCTCATCCGATATTACATCTCTATTAGCTGAGCACTCTTGTCACTACATATAGTTTTTATGATCAACACGCTACATATGGTTTAACTCAAAAGTCAAAATTAACTTAGCATATTTAAGCAGAGGAATCTCGACATTACATACCCAACTTGCGTATGTACGTAGTTAGCACCCAATACATACCCAAAAGAGATCAGTTTAATTATGGCATCCTTAATTACATCTTTTTCCCAACTTACCATGCAAACTTTCTATTAATACTGAAAACAGTAGGAAAAGCTAGCATGACAAATCTTGTACGTTTGTTAGCATTAATAATTGCACGAGATTGATTTTAGTGGAATTCTAGTTATAGGAAAAAAAATACTCAGAAATTACCTGGAACAAGGTATTTATGACAGGTAATAAACGTTTATGTATTCCAGGTAATTTTTGGGTAATTTTTTTTGTCCTAACACTTTTGTTGATTTTATAAGTTGCCATGAAGTTATATTTCATTCAAAATTGCTAGAAGAGACTGCAAAACAAGGATGGGTTTAGAGAAAGAAATACACCCGTTCCATGATATTGATATATGAATCAAAGTGATAAACCAAAAATAGAAAACCATCCAACCATCGATTGAATGATGATACAACTGAAATGAGATTACTAGCTTGAAGCCGAAACAAACCACAAAAACCAAACACCAAATTAACGAACACCCGAAACCAAAAGAAATCGCAGCATCAGAGAGCTAATCCAAAGCATCCAGAGCTCCCCATCAACAAGCATCATCAACACCAGCCAAACAAAAAGACCAGCGAAAGCCAAGCACAATTAATCCAGCAGCAATATATCTCAGCAGATTCAACCTGAAAAACCTGAGCTCAAATACATTAGCCAACCCCAGGAAATGTTAAAAGAAATTTTTTTATTAAAATTCAAACGGTCCAAATTTTTTTGAATGGTTGAGATTCGCCTTTATAAATCTATTTTCACGGAAATCTCCGTAAAAAAACGATATTCTCAATCAAGACCAAAGCTGACTTCACCCGCACATACAAAACCCCAACCACTCCCAGCCAGCGTTTAATTGGAACAGACTCCAAACTTGTCAGCGTTTGACAAGTGGCACTTGTCAAGTGGGTTATCCACTCATTGCTCCTTTCTATTATTTATTATTACCAATAAAAAAACAAGCCATGAATCCTTGGGTGTAATCTATTTTTACTTGTTTTTATCAATCTTAAATTTCTTTGAGAAAACGAGAATGCTGAAAATGATTCCGATCCACACCATAACGGAGCCTGGGGTCATCCACACCATATATTAATCCAGGTTTACCTTTTCTCAGCTAGCTCGGTGTGAATTGTTTGACTTCTTGTTACATCTCAAAAGAATATTGGAACAGATAATATGGGAGAAATTAATTTCAACTTCATTTTCATGACAGTATATACAATTTCATGATTCACCAATAACATAGTATAGAATAGTGTTAGCCAATACGATTAACTAGTCTATTGAGATAGCTAGCTAGCCAATCGAATTCTTCCAAAGAACTAGTAAATTTTTCATAGACTTTCCCATATAAAGATGCCAATCCTACATAGGTTGTAGGTTTTCATTCTTTGACATTAAAATCCCTATAGTGCCCAGAGGAGAAAAGACCCTGGCAAGAAAAGGGTTATAGGTTGTCAATGGAGAGATAACAAAGACAATTTTTCTGGGGTGATACGACTGACAGGAGGAAACTGCACTTGGTAAAATGGGATGTAATCACCAAAAGGAAAGAGTATGGACGTTTAGGAGTGAAGAATCTGAAGAGGGTCTTGGGTGGTCAGGCCGGTGTACCCCAGACCCTATTTGCTCTGTATTTCGTGTTATGAATGAATGAATCTTTATTTTTGCCGATCAAAAAAAAAAAAAATTTAGCGTTGCTAGCAAAGTGGTGGTGAAGGTTTAGTAATGACAAGGACTCATTATGGGTGAAGGTTATCTGAGGGAAGTACAATCTGGACCAGGGATGTTGGCTTCCCCATCTCCCTACCTCTGGACAGGTTTCTGGTCTATGGAGAGATATTTGCTCCATAGGGACGGCGTCTTCGTCTATTGGTCCTATAATTCAAGGGGGATTTAAAGTGCAAGTGGGCTCTGGTCAGCAAACTTTGTTTTGGAAAGTCGTTTGGTTAGGAGATGTAGCTCTCAAAGAAGTTTATCCCAGACTTTATTTGATCTCTACGGGCAAATGATAAGCGATATGAAGGAAGAGGGTGGGGTTGGCAGATGGAATTTAACTTTTAGGAGACGTTTGTATGATTGGGAAAAATGCCAAGAGGAGGAGTTGCAACATAGTCTACATGGTATAGTGTTCGACTCATCCAAACAGGACTCGCTACAATGGAAGTGGACAATAGATAAATGTTTCTCGATGAAATCTATGTATGGACAGTGGGAGCAACAAGTCCACGTTGGAGATGGGGTGTTGGGGTCATTAAGGAAAAACCTAAGTCCACCAAAGGTAGAAATTTTTTCTTGGCTAGCTTTACAAGGTAGGGTGGCTACTCGATCAGTTCTTGCACGCAGAAATATGATCCAAGAGGGACAATTGGCTCTTTGCCCTCTTTGTTCTCTTGTTGAGGAAACCCTAGAGCATTTATTTTTGCTCTGCTTGTCTTCTTGGCACATTTGGTCGATTATCATGCAATGGTGGCAGTTGGTTTGGGTTTGTCCTGCATCCTTGGTAGACCTAGCAAGTTGGTGATTTGGCAATAGTTTTCGGAATTTGGAAAGGCATATTTGGGAGGTGACGTTCTTTGCTACTTTGTGGTCTATGTGGCTTGCGAGGAATGACCTCATCTTCAACAATGTTATAAGGTCCGCGAGTGAGGTTGGAGAGGTTGTCAAGACAAGGGTGGCTATGTGGATAAAAGCTAAGTTTGACATCAAGGTTTATTCGGTGGAGGATTTTCAGAGCTTTCTAGGTGGAATCCGTATGTTGAAGCTCTAAGTTTGATTTTGAGGTGTTGTTGCTTCCAACTTTCGGTTGGATGCTCTTTCTTTGCTTTTTCGTCCTTTGTGTGGGTGAGTAAGTGTTGGCTCACTCTTGTTTTTCCACTCGATGTTCCCTTGTTGAGTTAATAAAATCGTTTCGTTTGCCGAGCAAAAAAAAGAAAAAGAAAAGGGTTATAGGCTTTACATGCTTGTACATGCAATCAAAAAAAATGGACTATCCTCCTTCGACGAAAACTACCCTTCTTTGGACCGCCATGTGTGCTCCAATAGCAATTTAACAATACATTCTTCCAAATAATGGTAATACACCAAAAAAAAAAAAAAAACAAACAAACAAACCGCGTGTAGAAATAGGAATAAACATAAGTTTGGACCACACTGAAACCGGTCGGACCGTCGGCTCTCCCTATTTAACACCCCAATCCAAAGTTCCAAACACAGCAGCATCTTTCACTAATTTTCCCCCTCTCTTTCTCTCTCTAGATCTTCCGATTGATGTTCAAAGCAAATACTCCAGAATGCAGAAGCTAGCACAGGTCTCTCTCTCTCTCTCTCTCTCTCTCTCTCTCTCTCTCTCTCTCTCTCTCTCGAGTTTGCATATTAGTTTTTGGGGGGTGTTCCAGTTCTTATTCCTTTTGAAAAAATTCTTTTTTTTTTTCAAATTTCAAGCTCAAAAATCATATGTTTACACAAATAATTTTCGTATCAATATGGATCTTATTTGATACATCTCGTTGAGATCTTTTATACGGTGCCAAAAATATCATAAAATTATTTTTCATTTTCATTATATTTGAGTTTGAAATTTGAAAAAAAAAAACTTTTTCAAAAAGAATAGAAACTGGAACACCCCTTCAATTGCTCGTATAGTATGATACATATAGGTGGAGTATATATGTATGTGCGTTTCTTGATGTTTAAAGTAATACTTATGCAGGGTCGGCTCTGGGCTAAAACCCGAGGTGCGGCCATTTTAGGCCTCCAAAAGTTAACCCAAAACTAGGCCTCAATTTCCAAACGAGAACTATATATGTATATATACACACACTCACTCACTCCGGATTAAGTCAGGACTCCATGATATAAGCTTTGGTCCGAACTTTTGATCGATCTCAGCCGCTGGATTCTGTTTTCAATGGTCCGGACCTACGGAAGGCTTATGCCTAGTCATAATTAAATTTCCTCTAGAAAAGTTCATTAAAATTTGGATCATTGAAAATAGGATCCAACGGCTAAGTGGTGGTCTGGACCTAAGCTCCGGTCGAGTCAACTTGATAGGAACCAGACTGATACACACTTCGGATCAAGTCAGGACTCCCTGATATAAGCTTAGGTCCGGACTTTTGATCTTAGCCGTTGGATTATGTTTTCAATATTGGTCCAGATCTGCAGAAGGTTTATAACCGGTCATAAATGGGGAAAAGTTTCATTAAAATCTAGACTATTAAAAACATGATCCAACGACTGAGTGATGGTCTGAACCTAAGCTCCGATCAGATCATCCTGACAGGATCCGGACTATGTATGATTCCGGACCTAATCTTGCAAATGAGGAGTGGCAGCACTGATGGTCCGATAATTTTTATTAAAGCAGCACTTGCTGGGTTTGACTCTTCAAAGGCCTTTTATTGGCAAACTAATTATTTTTTTCTTATTTTCTCTAGTTAGATCTAGGTAGATAATGATAATTCTTACATCACTTGTATTCTAAATTAGTTTGCTTAAGTGATTATAGATATTACTTAAAGCACATGATAAATGTTGATAAGTTTTTTTTTGACTTCATTTATTTCAATTTTATTTTTAACTTCTAATATCAAATTCACAAATAAAACACTTTTGACTATAAATAAATCAAAATAATTAATTTTCACTCAACAAACTCTGATGAAAAAAGATTTAAAGTAAACAATTCTCTCATTGCTAAAAATAGCATTCTTATGGTTAAAGTTAATAACATGATTCGGTTAAAAAAATGCAGTGTATGAGTGGTATTTCGTTATGTTTGATTTTTTTTTCTATTGGTATAAAATATTTTAAAATTTTATTTTAGTTAAATTACGAAACTAAAATACCATGTTTAATATTTTTCCCTTATATTAAACACCTATAATTTTTTTTTATTAGAAAACCTAAGGTCTCAATTTTAAAAGTCGCTTTAAATCTCCAAAATTCCAAATTTTCAACGCCGACCATTTACTTATGTTCTAACCAGCTATGATTAGTTTAGTTGGTCACTCTAACGATCCGTTTGGCATTTTTTTTACTCCCTCTGTCCCTTATTTATAGTCCGGTATTCCATTTTAGGCTGTCCCTTAATAAGTGCCCATTTTGTAAAGTTAGTGGGTAAAAGTTAATGAATTGTCTATTTTGTCCTTAAAAGTAGATTCCATTTTGAAAAATAAGTGAGTCAAAGTATAATGATGATGGGTAAGTAAGGAAAATGGAGGAAAAAGTTGATGTGAAAGGTATAATAATGATGTCTTTTTAATAAGTTGGAGTTACAAAGCAGGACACTTAAAAAGGAACGGAGGGAGTAATAAATACTAAGAGTGTGGATACAGTAACACCACCTCTCCCCGTTCAGATTATATCTCTGAGTGATATACAATATTTCCGCTTGTTATATCTCGTCGGCGAAGGGACCTCTTTAGAGTGTGGGTTTGGGGTTCCTACTATTTGTCCCAACGTTGTTTTTATCCATTTTTGTTTTGTGAAAAATCATAGGGCGGGACACGGATCATCAAAGCTCCTGAAAGTGATTCCGATGCGGGAAGCAGAAGAGGGATTGGGCGCCAGAAACGGAGCTGAGGGTCATCCAGGCCATATATTTCTCGCGGTTGACGCGCTGTTGGCGTCTTAATCTGAACCTCGCGATCAAGACTCGGCGTCCGCGTTGCCCTCTGCATCCGATGAGCTGTCGGACGGTGGGACGGTGTCTCCCCCACAACTAATCACCAACCCAGACGTTAGTCGTCCTGCAGCTCCTGCTGCTCCTAGTAATAGTCTCCTTCCTATTACGGGATCAGGTGAAGCCTTGAGCATCGAGATACCAAGTGATAGGCCACGAGACCACAACAATGACGACCAGGGTCCCTTCAAATTGGCGAAAACATTTATGGGCCTCACTTTCCAAGCTGCCGTGGCCTTAATGATTTACCAGGTACAGCCACAGCAGGGTGATTCGTCTACTAATCTGTCGCCGCAGGGTGATTCGTCTGCTAATCTGTCATCGCTGTCAGCTATTCAGTTCAACACGGTCGGGGCGACCACCCTTTTCAGCTTCGCGTCTACCATGTCGGGGATGATGCTGAAGAATCACAACCCGAACGCGGTGAACTTTTGCAACTACGCCGGCGTTTTCTTGGGCGCACTGGGTTTTTTTCTCATGCTCAGCATATTCGCCGACGAGAGCTTGGATTGGTTGGTGTGGGCGGTCGGCGGCGTTCTGTTGCTGGTCTTTGCTTATAACATTCGCCGTGAGTTGGGGATATAATCTTTCGTTCAATTGTTTGATCCAGGGCAAACAATGATGATTACAAGAGCATATTCGATCCTTATCCATTTTATCATCCACACTCAAAATTTGAGTAAAAAGTTTAAAAATTCATCTCCATTGTTATTCCCATTTGCCTATCTATTTTGAGTTCTACTTATTTTCTCACTTAAATTTGGGAAGACTCAAACCCATATCCATTTTTTTCAAAGCCTATTTTCACTCTCATTAATTACAAGTGTTCTATTCAAGAATAGATTTTGGTACAAGTATGGGTTTAACGTTGAAGATGTCTTACCCAAATTATACTTTTGACTCAAATTTCTACCCAAATTTGGGTGAAAAAAAAGGGTAAAAATTGGAGATGCTCTAATACTATACACGTACTCTTTGCCATTCAGGAAAAAAAAAAAAGAACTCTTTGCCGTTCAAAAAAATAAAAACTATATACGTGCTCATCAATTATACAGTATTTCTTTTATTCTATATACTTGCATTTATAAAGAGAGATAAAGAGGGTGATGTAGGACAAAAATTTAGAGTTTTTGTATTTTATTTTTATTGTTTTAGAATAAGATTTTGGCTAGGAATATTTCCGTTTAGGTTAGAATTATTAACTTTCCGTATTCGGTTTGATTTTGATTTCTACCTTTATTAGGATTCTTGGTCTCCAAGAATTAGGATTTTATTTTAATTAATTAGGAAATATCTTTTATTTAATGCCGCTTGTTTTGGCATGATCTATTATTTCTTTTACAGTAGAATTTCTAGGGTTAGGGTCTTATAAAAAGGGCTGTAACCTATTCAATTATTTAACTTTCATACTTTTATCAATAATATTTAGAGTTTTCTCTATTTTTCCTTGTGCGCAAGGTTAACTCGTAGATTCGAGTTCTATCATTCGTTTGATTAGTACGTAACTAATCTCTTTGTTATTTCCGCTGCGTCAAGTGGTATCAAAGCAAGGCTTTACCTGGTTCGATGGCACGAAACAAAGTTGAAGACACACCCATTGACGTTGGTCGTGGTGAAGGATTTAATAGGACTTGCACCAAGGGATTTGCCCATGGTCAACCTGTTAAGCGCAAAGTTGATAGGAACCGCGTTGAGGGATTTGCCCACAACCAACCTATTAACCAAAATGTCTCCAGAGAATATTCTTATTATCACTACGATAGTAGGAATAAATTTGAAGGCGAACTATTCAAAAATCGTGATGATTATCAGTTGACAAAGCGACAACCAAATTTCAGGTATTACGATAGTTTACCAAAATTTAGTGGTCTTGAATTTTTTGAAGATCGTTTGGATTGGATTCTAGACATCGAAGATTCCTTTGAGTATGCAAAAATTCCGAAGCTTACGGGTCCAGCGCTACGATGGTGGCTAGATCTGCAATATCTACGAGATCGATTGGGCAAGCGTCGAATTTATGCATGGTATAGAATTAAAAAATGTATGCTGGAGAAATTTTTACCAAGGAATTATAAGCAATTGTTGGAGGAAAAATATAGGCCAAAACAGTATCATGCAGAACCAATTATTGTAGAAGCCATGGAAGATGTCAAAATTGAAGTTGAAGATCAAGACGAAATTAACATTGATGCTTGTGTGCAAGAGGATACTGAAATTGTTTCCAATGTGGTTGCGGAAGAACAAAAGAATATTCCATTGGAGGTGGTTGATACTAATATTAGTGTCAATGAGGAGATTTTGGTTAGCGACATTGGCGCCCCAGTTGAACTTCACAACATCAAGATGAATAGTTGTTATAAAGAGGCCCTTAAAGTTGCTACAGTTGATAGAGTAGAGGACGACACAGATAAACCGAAGGAAGGAAAAAGCGTTGAGTTCACTGTGAATACTACGAATACGGTGGATGAACACTCCTTAGAGGCCATTCAATTACCAAAAATTGGAGTATATGTGCCACAAGAAAAGAACACTTTTATGGCTGGTAGTAATTTTCTAGATATAAATGTTGCTAACAATACGGTTGAAGATGAAGTGGTAGAATTGCACCATCCAACACCAATTGTGAAGAAACTATTTCCAACTGCCCTTAATAGTACGGGGCCAATTCTTGAGGGGTCAAGCAATTTTGAGATGGGACAAAATCAAGAGAACTTGCAACATCAACTTAAGGTTCACTTTGTTGATTTTCTTGGGGTGGAGCGGTTTGAATTAATTGTCAATGCCCGTTTAGTAAATTATATCAATGAGTTGAAGCATGAGGAGAAAAAATCATTGCATAAACACTTTTTTTTGAATGATTTTTGGAAGACGAGCGAGAGGTTGAAGTATTCCAAATATCTGTTTCTTTGGCATGGAAGATGGCAGATTCCCATTGAGAACTCGAGGTCGAGTTCTTTTGAAGAAAAGGAGACTGATGTAGGACAAAAATTTAGAGTTTTTGTATTTTATTTTTATTGTTTTAGAATAAGATTTTGGCTAGGAATATTTCCGTTTAGGTTAGAATTATTAACTTTCCGTATTCGGTTTGATTTTGATTTCTACCTTTATTAGGATTCTTGGTCTCCAAGAATTAGGATTTTATTTTAATTAATTAGGAAATATCTTTTATTTAATGCCACTTGTTTTGGCATGATCTATTATTTCTTTTACAGTAGAATTTCTAGGGTTAGGGTCTTATAAAAAGGGCTGTAACCTATTCAATTATTTAACTTTCATACTTTTATCAATAATATTTAGAGTTTTCTGTATTTTTCCTTGTGCGCAAGGTTAACTCGTAGATTCGAGTTCTATCATTCGTTTGATTAGTACGTAACTAATCTCTCGTGAATTCCGCCGCGTCAGAGGGAGTGGGGAAGAGGAAATGATAGCGGCACCGGAAAGAAGAAGAAAAAAAATAGAAGGCTAAAGTCCTCGGGCCTAATCTTTCTTCTGTATATTTGTTATACAGTATCTCAATATAGTATTGCTTATGAAATGATGAACTGTCAATACTAATTTAGTTGGCTTGAACTTACGAATTTATTTATTTTCCGGTGACCATGTTTGAGTATCACATTTTGGATACTACATGATGTGTCACTATTGATCATAGAATGTGCCATATTCGTCATGAGGTAAAACGCATTCTACCAATGCAGAGGTGACACCTCACATAGTACCTGAAATGTGTTCCTCAGACATGATATTGCTCGGATGAATTTGGATAAATTACGGGTTAGTTTAGGTAGTTGGCCTATATTCCGAATAACTTCAGCCCAATTTAAAAATGCACCATAAAGGAGAGGTTCACACTTTCCTACCTAGAATTGCAAGTAAATAAAAATGGATCATACTCTTTAATGAAAAATATTAAGAGACAGTTTTTTGACTGATCCGTAATTTATCCATGATTTTTTCGTTGCTGGAAGATGTTGTAGTACACAAGTTTCTATCTAGGAACAAGATCATCTCCAATACATATAATGTACTAGACAGTCTAGTTTCGACCCTTTTTGGGCTCTTCCTAGACCTATTCTAATGATCCAAAACGTTCATAATTTAGAGTTCTTCGAAAACATTGTCCATTTGAAAATCGCCATGATCGGACATTGCCATCTATACCAGTTGATATGAACAATTGGGTTTCGAAACCATATTAACCGGTATCTATCATTGCTAATTTTAGCTCTAAATATGAACAATTTGGATTATAAAAAAACTCCGAAGGAAATAAAAACAGTACCGAAGAATATCCTGATCCTTCTATCTGAAGTTACAAGTATGAAACCAAAAAGAAAGTGGGATCCAATGCTCCCACTAGTCCTCAACCTACTCCGCCACAGATTGGTAAAAAAGGTAAGACCCTTAAATCCTAATCAAATTGAAGGGCTTTCATTATATGCTTTTAATTGATGTTTGGATATAGTATCATATTATGAGAAAATTAGAACTTTTTATCCTGATAGGAACTTTTTATTTTGAAGGAGTATGAAACATGGACAAAAAAAATAACTTTGGGCTTGATTGAAAAAAATAACATTGGGTAAGAAAAATTCAAATTACATTCTATTGGTTTTTGTCTTTAGTAATTTCGTTCTCCAAATTAAATTCATACATTTTTTTTTCCTATCATCTGTTAAGACTTTTTTTTTTTTGTCGGCAAAAGAGAAATTTTATTCGAAACTCGAAAGGGTACATCGATCAAAGGGAAAGAGTAAAAATGCATCACTATTAGAAACATACATCCCAACGAGGTTGGCACCTATGTTCTAATAATATCAGATGCATACCATAATCCCGGAGGAAGAAACAAAAAGAAAGATGTCCAATAAAGTATTGGACGTACCCCAAAAAATACAATCACAATAGCATATCCATATGCAAAATTTTGATCCTCCTAATTCCATCCAAGCTCCTCTTGAAATCCTCAATGGAATAATCCTTGATGTCAAACTTTCCTTTTATCCAAAAACCTATTCTAGTTTTGACCAAGTCACTTAATTCTTCCACATCTTTTGAGACATTGTTGAAAATAAAATCATTCCTTGCTTTCCAAAGGGCCCACAAGACTGCAAAAAAACATGTCTCCTAGCAAAGCTTCTCTAAAGTCTTAAATCTGTGAGAAAACCACCAATTCATGAGCAAAGTTAAAAAAACCAGGGTAAACCCATGTTGTGTCCCACACCACCTAATGATTAAGGACCAAAGCTGCCACGAAAATTTGCAAAACAAGAGCAAATGCACTGGTGACTCAATATGCAGAGAGCAAAAAGGGCACAGATCATTACCTGAAGCAAGGATTCCTCTGCTGCACAGAATGGATCGTGTTGCTATTCTATTTTGAACGGCCTGTCAAGGCAAAAACTTCAATTTTGGGAGGACATAAGTTCCTCCTAATCACACTGAGCCACCCATTTTGATTTTGCATCTAGTTTTCCCATTCTGCATAAGTTGAGTTTGCTGAGAAAATTTTGTTGGCATTCCACCTCCATTCCATAATATCATCTCTTAACATATCCATCTAGTATCCTTGAAGTTTCTGAAGAAGCCTCTGTTTTTGCTCTTCTTGCCACACATGCAACTGTCTTTTGAAAAGCATATTCCAGGAAGGTTCTTCTCCCTCTTGTAGCATTTCTTTTATCAAAGAATTTTTTTGTAATGATAATAGGAACAACCTAGGAAATTCTTATTTCAGAGGTACTTTCCCAATCCAAATCTGGTCCCAAAACCTTGTTGAAGCCCCTGAGCAAACTCTAATTCTAAAACCTTGTTGAACTACGGTACAAAGTGTTGAGGACTCCTTACCTATGGAATAAATGTCACTCCACATAGTTGAAACATTTCCAGAATCTGGAGTTATTGGGACTGAGCAATCATTCCTCAAACCGTACTTGAGACCACCTTGGTCCATAGGGCATCCTTCTCCTCAGTAAACCTCCAACACCATGTTGCAAGTAAGGCCTCGTTATGAACCATTAGTCTTTTGATTCTTAATCCCTCACACCCTTTGCTCCTGGTTACTGACTCCCATTTCACTAGGCCCATATTTCTCTTTTTACTTGCACCTCTCCAAAGAAATTTTCTTTGCATTTTCTCCAGGTTCTTTGCCACTCCCATTGGAATTTTGAACAATGACATGAGGTATATAGGTAGAGAGCTCAAGGTGGATTTGATCAGAGTAATCCTTCCCCCTATGGACAAAAATCTGGTTTTTCAGAAGGCTAATCTTTAGACACCCTCTCGACAACTGGCTTTCAAGTCTTTACCCTTCTAAGATTAGCTCCCAAAGGAAGACCCAAGTAATTCATTGGGAGCTTACCTTTCAAACAGCCAATAATCTCAGCCAAAACCTCCACCTTCTGATCTTTAATTCCCACACTACACATCATACTTTTAGAGAAGTTTATCTTCAGTCCAGACATCAGTTGGAAGCATCTAAGAATCCTTTTAACATTTCTAATCTCCTCTGGATAGCTATTACAAAAAATTAGTGCGTCATCTGCAAACTGCAGGTGAGTCACAGCCAGTCCAGTAGACCCAATCTCCACTCCTTTAATCAAACCTAGACCTCTTGCTCTTTCAAACGAATGTTGAGAGCTTCCACCACAATATTAAAAAGGAAAGGGGACAAAGGGTCTCCCTGCCCCAGACCCCTGTGAGATTTGAATTCCTGAGTTGGCAATCCATTTACTAAAACTGACAATGACATAGAGGAAATGCATTCCTTGATCCAATTACACCACTTTTCTCCACACCCCATTTTCCTTAGCAGGTCCAACAAAAAATTCCAGTTAACACAATCATAAGCTTTTTGAAAATCAATTTTCAGTAGGATACCTCCTTTCTTGTTATTTTTTCATAAATGGATAACTTCATTTGCGACAAAAGCACCATCCAGAATATGTTTGCCTCCCACAAGCCTGGGCCTCACCAATCATCAAATGCACAGAACGCTTAAATCTGTTTGCTAACACCTTAGACAGAATTTTATAAACGCATCCAACTAAACAAATTGGTCTGAATTCATTAACAGAAGCTGTCTCGTCAATTTTTGGAATTAAAGCAAGGAAAGATAAGTTAATTCCTTTTGCTAATTGGGCATTACTATGAAACTCCTTTAAAAAGTTCATTATCTCAGTCTTCATAAATTTCCAAGCCTTTTTAATGAAAGAGAAATTGAACCCATCCGAACCCGGGGCTTTGAAGTTATTGCATCCCTTAATAGCATCTGAGATTTCCTTTCCTTCGAAAGGACTTTCAAGTAGCGAGGACAACTTTGGAGGCAATATCCTTGGGAAAATCCCTCCCAAAGTATTTCTGAAAGGATGCTCCTCTTGAAAAATGGATTCGAAATATTTGACTGCTTCAGCTTTAATATCCCTTGGGTTTTCCACCATTCTCCCCTCCACCTTCACAGCTCCCATAATGTTTCTTCTGAATCGATTGTTAGACACTATCTGAAAGAATCTGGTATTTCTGTCCCCTAGTTTCACCCAATTCACTCGAGATTTCTGTTTCCACATTGACTCTGTCATTCTAGAAACAGCCCATACCTCATTCCTAATGGCATTCCTAGCTTCCTTCTCAGCATCAGTCAATTGTCTTCCTTCCATAGCGATGTCAAGATTATGCAACTCTTGTTCCAAGTTTTGTAACTTAGTGTTAAGGTCCCCATATTCTTCTTTGTTCCACACCTTTAACCTCTTCTTCATAGCCTGCAATTTCTTCCTAATACGACATCCAACCCATCCCTCCGCCTGGACATTCTCCCATTCTTCCTCGGTAATCATCATGCACTTTGGATATGTTAACCAACAATCCATGAACCTAAAAGGTTTAGACCCCAATCTCTATTATCATTAGAAATGAGAATTGGGCAGTGGCCAGAGATTGGTCTTTGGAGACCCCATTGAACAATTTTGAAGTTGTCTAGCCAACCATGAGATAAAAGGAACCTGTCAAGCCTGCTTTGAGCTCCATTATCTTGGAAGTTAGTCCAAGTGAACCTTCTGCCTGCCATAGGCAAATCATGGACTTCCATGGCATTAATGAAATCATTAAAATCTCTCATTCCCCCAGAATCTTGGGTTACGGCTTATGAGAAAAATCAAAACAAACCCATTCCCGTCCAATCGTCCAACCCACTTTTTATCACCAAACCTAATGGTACCATGGAAAATCACTTTTCCATCATTCCTGAGGCATCCCACTCTCTCTCCTATGCTTTTGACCTTATTGAAATCTCCACCTAAACACCAGGGGACTTGGAAATAATTTTTAAGCTAAATCAGCTCCATCCACAATTCCCTTCTATTCCTGATCTCATTTGGAGCATAAACATTTATTACAATACACTCAAAATTTCCTAGTAGAGTACCTTTAACAATGATGAAGTTCTTTGTTGCTAGTATATGTTACACCCTGAACGATTTCTTGTTCCACATTGTGATTAAACCCCCAGATGCTCCTTCTGATTCTGCAATGACGTAATCCATCTCTGCATCACCCCAAATCCTTATAGCAGTACCTCTCTCTAGCTTTTCCAACTTTGATTCTTGAAAGAGAACGATGTCAGGTTTCTTGCTCCTTATAATTTTGGAGGCAAATCTTTTTTTAAGTCTGCTCCCCAAACCTCTAATGTTCCATGATAGTATCTGCATAAACATTGCAGAGCACCAAAATCACCTCCTTCTACAAAACCCCTACTTGGTCTTGTCTTTCCCCTTCATTTTGGAGTACTCTTGGGACTCCACCTTAATCATTCTTCAGACCAAAATCTCCTCCTTCCCAAAGAAATTCATTCCCATTTCTCTACCGGTAGTCAAAGTGTCTCCAATTTCAGATATGATGGCATCTTCATTGTGCTCTAAAGCCCCAGAAGAAACAACATTCTCAGCCAATTGCCCAGATCCCCCCATTATATGATCCTTGAAAACTGAGCTCATACCATCCCTCATCCCTTGATTTATTTCTTCTTGAAATTGAAACATTTGGGAGTGCATTCGTCTCCTTCTCCTTCTGCATTCACCTGGCCGATTTAGATCCACCACCAAGTTAATGCCCACTTCTGTGTCTTTATCCTTATGCTTGTGAGTAATATAAGGCCCAAGCTGTGTTTCCTCCACAAATTCAGAAAAAACTGATCCAGATTCTGATTGGCCCGAGTTTGCCTTGTCATTCAATCTCTCATAGGTCTATTTCTGGTTTGTGGGCCTGTTAAGCTCCATAGATTTCAGACGAATGATCTGTTAAGACTAATTGAAGAAATACAATCTTTGAAAAGATTCATAAAAGTCCACAATAAAATATACTGTAGCGCTTTGTTTGATCTTTAATTATTAGGTCTCTACAACCTTTTTTGCTTTTTTTAAATTGTGGGTAGTCATCATTTTTAGTAAGAATTACAATAGATTATAGGGCAAAGTACAAATTACCTCCCTGTGGTTTAGTATCTTGACACTTAACCTCCCCGACATTTGGAAATGACCAATTCGACACCTCATGGTTTCATCTAGTTTGCTTTTTACCTCCCTACTGTTAAAAAAGCCGTCCATTTTGGCGGGAAGTGCATTAGACGCGCCTATTTTGAAACTTGGTATGACAAAAGTACTTGAATAAAATTGTACTTGGATGAAAGAAGACAATACTACCCTTCTCCTTTGTCTTCCTGTTAGTTTGTTTTTGTACTTCCAACAACCATCTCGCGATTCTTTCCTTGCCCACCACCATTACCAGCATCCAATAAATTTGCATAAGGTCTAGGAACTGAGAACCCAAGCACAATAAATTTGCAGATTTTTCGGCGTGGGGCCGTCGAAATCAGTGATGGGGTGATGGGTCTCTCCCGGTTGGGATCAAAAGAGAGTGTGCGGTTGATGAGAGAGGGAAATTAACTAATTGAGGTAGGTGAGGGGAAAGGGTGGGAGGTGGATCGACAACCAGTGGCTGCCAGCGTGGAGGCACAGACTAAAAAACAGGCGCCGACCGGAAAACATCTTTGAATTTGTATGTAATACATGAAGTTCATGTCTTGACATGTTACTGTCTGAATCAATATGGAGACCAGCTCCCAAAAAAAAACCAATATGAAGACAAAATGAGTTGGCAATTGGCATATGGTGTTGTTTTGATACAGTTTTTGCTTTGCTCATCTTGTGACAATTGGAAACTTGGCAAAGTGGTTTTTTTTTTTTTTGTTGAAATCTTAGGATATTAAACTGTAGGGCAAAGTACGGAATACCCCCCTATGGTTTGGCTCTTTGGCAGATAACCTCCCTGAGTTTTATTAATGAGCAAATCGCCTCCCTATGGTTTTGGAGTAAAGTGCAACACTAATTCCGTTAACAGAAAATAGTAAATGACTTTGGTACCCTTGTACTTTTCTACCATAAGTTTACCTCCTCTCTCTCTCTCTCTCTCTCTCTCTCTCTCCTGGCAATTGGCAAAACAAAATTCTAGTAATAATTTTTTTGTCCAATTACGTGAGGCTAATTCATTTTCATTTTTCTGTTTTTTTTTTCACAATTAACTAAATTTCAATCAACATTTGATCTTACCCAAAAGCAATATCATAATCACAATTTCAATCAACATTTTTTTGTTTGCAAAATTAACTGTTCATCTCCAATTGAAAAATTGTTCATGCAAAATTGACTGTTCATCTCCAATTGAAAAATTGTTCATTGAATATGTGTCACGGGTTCAGTTCCTGTCTAGTTGTTTTACGATCCAGTCCGGTCTAGTTTTGGGCCGTTGTGGGCCCATCCCGGGTCCACAACAATGATTGGAATCGTTTATTTTGTAGAGCTCGTCGAATATGTCATCTATGCCAAAAATTAGCTTGATCAAACATCAATAGGTACATGGACGAAATAGATTGTACAAGAAAAAAGCAATAACAAAATAAAGTTGAAATTAATAATTGCCCATTTTTTCATGTACAAATCTGTTTCATTCATGTACCTATTGATATTCGATCAAGCTAATTTTTGTCATGGATGACATATTCGACGAGCTTTACAAAATGAACGATTCTGATCAGTGTTGTAGGCTCAGGATGCACTCACAATGGCCCAAAATTGGACCGGGACTGAACCGTAAAAAAACTGGACAGGAACTCGGATTAAAAAAATGTGTCACACCATATAATTTTCTCTCATAAAGTCGCATATAACGACGAAGACCTGTTCAGTTCATCTTCCTCTCTCTCCCAATCTTAGCGTCCAGCCGTCCAGTTCTTCTCTCTCTCTCTCTCTCTCTCTCTCTCTCAACAGATCATTCTGGCTCGACGCATCTCACAGTACTCATCTCTCTCTCTCTCTCTCTCTCTCTCTCTCTCTCTCTCTCTCTCTCTCCAAAAATCACTATCTCTCTTTGATTTCTTTCTCCGGCGGCTAGAGCTGTCAATCGCTTTGCGACGGCAACGGCTACAGTTGTTAATGTCTCTGGCGACTTCAATTAATTGTCACACAAACTAGCAATTTTTCGATTAGGACTTCCATTTTTTAGGGTTTTCAAGATGGGAATTTTTTGGGGTAGTCCGATTTGGTAGGTGTGAAAAGAGGGGGAAAATATGATGTGGCAGTAATTGCTGTGGCCAAAATTGGCATGGGTTTTGGCCGGCCATTGGGGGCTGAAAATGGAAGGGGGTGCCAAAAAATAGGTATAGCTAGAGGATGGCTAGGCGTTGGAGATGCTCTTAGAGACAAATTAATGGCGGCAGCTACTGGGTTAGTTTTGGTATGATGAAGAAGAGGATGGGAAAGAAGAAGAGAGAGGAAGGAGGAAAGGCAGAGATCACCGTAGAGATTAGAGAAGTAATTGAAGGAGGTAAGGTTTGACTTTCATACACATGGGAGGGGCATTAAGGGCAAAAAAAGTATCTTTTGGGGAGAGAAATCTGTTTTGTTAGCCAACAGAAGCATTATAGGCGCGTAGCCAACACACTCCGTCAATTTGGATGGAATACCTAACAGTTGCACTTTACTCCAAAACCATAGGGAGGCGATTTGCTCATTAATAAAACTCAGGGAGGTCATCTGCCAAAGAGCCAAACCATAGGGGGATATTCCGTACTTTGCCCTAAACTGTGATTCGTGGTCCTTGTTTTCGTAATCTTCCTCACAGCAGTGAATTATAAAAAAAATAATAGAGAAAACTAAATCAGTCTTAAAGTTTCTTTACATTCTGTTGCTTTATTAAGTTTTTATGGTTTTCCACGGAAAAAGGGTGAAAAAAGTTTATTATTTTTTAAATGGGGCAAAAAAGTATGAGCTGGACCCATAACCTAGGTGAGAAATTGCGAGTTGAAGAGAAGTTTTTTTTTTTAAGTAAAAAATAGTTATAGTTAAGGTTACTAACTCTATGGAGTATTTTTAAAAAAATAAGGTTAGAAATGCATAAATTATAGATGATGATAATGAGAGAGTGAAGAAATGAATAAGAAAATAAAACTAGACGTAGGGTACTATAGTCATTTAACACTTTCCATTAACGGTGTTAGCGTAGCAATTTAGTCCAAAACTATGAGGAGTTGAATTGGTCATTTCCAAACGTTAGGGAGGTAAAGTGTCAAAAGGCCAAACCACATGGAGGCAATCCGTACTTTGCTCTAGATTATACCGTAAATGTATGAGAGTTCAACAACATATATTCACAATCATACAAGTAATTAGTCAAAAATCACAACATCAACAGCCCAAATAAGCAGGGACGAAGCCACGGTTTCATATATGAGGAACCCACAAATGTACACGCATGTTTATTGCCAGGGGATGGGATCCTGGGTCTATTTATTATTGCCTATTTGTGGTGCACAATTTTGTGAAAGCAAATTCATTTTCTTTGTCGGTGGTTTCCCTGATCAAATTATAAGTTCTTCTTTCAAAACCCTACCCTACATGATGCTTATTTTGATAAAGGTCTGAATAATTAGAGCATCCACAGTGGAAGAATCAAAAGTTTTCACATCATCTTTTGTTTATCTATTGAAGAGATTGCTAAGGTTAGCGATGTAGAGGTTCACAATGAAATAATTAATCTTGAATAACCAAAACTTGCCACATCACCTTTCAACTTATAAAAATCTAAAAATGTGACATAGAAAACAAATTTTTTTATTAGTTTTCAAACTAATAAAAACAAGTTATTAGAAAAAGAGAATAGTTTTTTGAAAATTTTGATGTAAAAAAAACAGTTTTCGGAAAAAAGTTTAAAAAAAACAGTTTTTGAATTAAAAAATAGTTTCTGAAAAAAAATTAAAAAGAACAATTTTTGGAGAAAAAGTTTTAGTAAATAAACTGTTTTGAAATAAACTATTTTTGCAAAAAAAAAAAAAACAGTTTTGGGAAAAATAGTTTTAATAAAAAAAACAGTTTTGAAAAAATGTAAAAACTGTTTTTAAAAGTATTTTTCTTATAAACATGTTGAATATAGAAGAGATAAAATGTTTTTGTGTAATGATTGTGTACCTGATTAAAGATATGTTGGAATAACTAAATTTAGTTATTGTCCAAAGATTACTAGTTTTGATTATCCAATGGCCAAAAGGTTACTAAATTTGGTTATTTAAATGTGAGCTCTTTTTTAGCAACCTTTTAATTTTGATTAGACTGTGGATGTTCTTAGAATTAATATCATGATACGATAGTAATTTTCCCCACGTTTGGAAGGGTGACACGTTGGTGCTCAATTGCTTTTGTTTGACTTTCCTTTATATAGAAACAAAAGGAGATCTTCTGGAAAACAGAAATATAAAAATCTTAAAAAGAGGACGAAAAAATAAATCAAGAAAATCTTCTTCATTTTCAATTCCAATTTTTAGGTTTTGAAAATGAAAAAAATGGACTGTTCTTCTGTTAAAAAAAAAAAAAAAAACTACTGAAAGTAACACAATAAAAGTTTCTTTAATGCATTACCTCAATCATAAAAAATTTTAAAATTAATAAGGAAAATGTTAACTTCCACCTATTAGGCACAAGATTATGAGTACAAAGTGTATCAATATAAAAAATAAAATAAAAAAGCATTAATATTCGTAAAATGTATTGATATCCAAAATTATTTGTCATTATGTCATCTGCCCAGTGATCGGAGGTTAGCAAAATCAAATTAATAAAATAGTACTATAACTATGCACTTTTCCAAATAGGGATAGTCCTGGACCCCAAGGCCCCGTTCAGTTGCCAAAAAAATACAGGAAATAATGGAAAAATCAATTTTCCCATAACTTTCCTAGTGTTCAATTGACAGGAAAATTCTAGGACTTACCATTGTAAGTTTTCCTGTAGGAATTACTTTCCTGCAAAAGTGATATTGCAAAAAACACAGAATTTTGCGTCGCGGGAAAAGGAAAATGAGTGAACACTCACAAAATTTTTCCGAAAGTTTCTTTTTCTTGACAAATGAACGACTAAACCTTAATTTTTCTTGCAAAATTCTTTTGTCAAATGAACACTCACAGGAAAATAATTTTCTTTTTCTTTTAGTTCACTTTTTCTGGAAACCAATTTTCCACACAACTTTCTCGACAACTGAACGGAGCCCAAGTCTAACTAAAAAACCGTCTTTGCAAAAAGAATACAAGTCGGGCCCGGTGCTACCTAGCTGCCAGCTTAAAATATACAGAAATGTTGCTGGTACAGCGGGTTCTGCACAGACAGCGTGCACAGCACGCGTTTGGACCCGTCTCGGGTCCAACAAAGATAATTGGAGCCGTTCATTTTATTCAATATATTTTGCTTAAGGTCCCTGCAAAAAATTAGCTCCATCCGACATCGATAAGGGCATTTACGAAGCATCCAAAATCGCTTAAGAAAATTTCTAAAGCGATTTTGGACGCTTCGCAAACGATCTTATCGTTGTCGGATGGAGCTGATTTTTTGCAGAGACCTTAAGCAAAATATATTGAACAAAATGAGCGGCTCTGATTATCTTTGTTGGATCCGAGACGGACCCAATGGCGCGCTGTCTGTGCAAGACCAGTTGTACCAGTAGCAAGGTCCTAAAATATATGCTCAGGCAAGAAAATCTTGTTTGCGGAGCTTTTCTTGAAGAAGGTTTTACAGAGCTCAATAGGACGCGTACAAAGTGTTTTTGAATTGTCCCGATTGAAAACTAATTTTGAATGGTAAAAACAAAATTATTGGACAAAATTGTAAAGCAATCTGAATCATTAATTGTGAAACGTACTAATGTAATTGTGCGGCTCCGTGAACAACTTATTCACGACTTATCTGTAAATGTCATTCTCATGCTCGGCATATACGTTTGTTACCGCGTCTTATCATGAACTCTTAAAACTATTCTAGGCCGGCAGCTCTACACACGAGCCTGATGTGTAGTTTCTCAACAATTCAAGGGCTTAGAACCATGTTTGGTTCTTATATCTTACTCCTTCCGTCCCGATCTGTTTGTTCCCTTTCTGACTTATGGATGTCTCAAATTGACTGTCCAATTTCAAAATCAATGGGTGAGATTATATTAATTTTCAAATTAATGGATCGGATTTAGTTTTCTTAATAAGTTGAAAACTCGAGATTAAACAAACAAATCAGAACGGAGGAAGTATTTGCTTCTTTCTTAAGCAATAGGCACAAGGAAATTAAATTCTGTCTCCATCACTATTTGTGTCCGTAGCATTTGTTTTATACTAAGGGGTGTTTTCGATAGTGAAAATTTTATAGTATTTATGATTGAGAAGTTGTTAGGTAGTGAGGCCTCGTTCCAGAAACTTTCTTAAAAAATAAGAAGTTTATTTCACATTTTCAAACTCAAAAATAATGTGAATGAAAAATAAATTTTTAATTTTTTTTTGCACCATTTAAAAGAACCTAATGAGATTTATCAACTAAAATCCATACTCCTAGAAAAATTATTTGCTTAAATATATACATGATTTTTGAACTTGATATTGTCTTCTTAAAAAATACGTATTTAATTGGAGTTCTGGAACGGGACCTGAATAAGTTGTTAAGAAATATCAAATTATTTCCAATAGTTCCTTACTCTCAAGTGGTTTGGCCATTTGAGTGGTCAAGATGTTCGTACTAACGATGCTTCTAGTTCTGCCGCCTCTTGCAATCACGCCCAGGCCTGGCCTAGTAATCCCTTCCTCCGCGCTTTTTTATTAGCGAAAAAATGAGTAGTCCATAATGCATATATAGTCACCATCCAAAAGCTCCTCCGTCAAAATTTTGAAAAGTCTGGGAAATTTTGGGCCAATACCCCCACACGATTCTTGAGAATCAACCTAAATAATCTTTAATACGAAACCGGCTAGATTTAAATGCATATCAATAAGGTACGCACACAAGTAGAGTCACCTAGCATGGCCCCTGCACGGCTACACCCAGCTTAACTCAGAATATCCGGATTAATTTACGCTCGTCTTGCCTAATTTTAGGGAGCCCAATCCCTACCATCCACCAGCGGAAAGTACAACACTTTTTCTACCCCTTGTCACACATTTAACTGTATAAAAAGTCTAAAACTCTCCTTATAACCCGAAGTAAATTCGGTATTTGTCCCACTATATTTTTCCATGGTCATTTTTTCCCTTGGTCATTCTCAACTTGATCCCACTAACACCAAATTTCTCGCTCCTCCTGGACCTTATAATTTCCATGAAACTGAAGCTAAAATTTCTCACTCCTCCCGGAACTTATAATTTTAAAGAGGAAAGTCCACTTTCACCCCCTGTGGTTATCGCCATGTGCAGATACCCCCCAGTGGTTTAAAACTGACCACATAACCTACCTGTGGTTTTGAAAATGTGCGGATAGACCCCCTGCCGTCATGTTTTCCATCCATATTAACGGAAATGTATCTCACACATCTCTAGAATGTAATCTGAGTCGTTTATAATGAATTAAATAAAGAATAGAGTATCTCTGTAAAAAATCATCTCGATCAGATATCAATAACCCAATGATCTAATTTTTAATAAATTCAAATTTGAAATTTTAATTTCATAACATCGATTTGACCATAAGTTTTTCATTTTTTGATTGACTTGAATTTTGACATAGACGTAGTACTCGTCAAAATTTATAATATTAACGGTTTGGATTCAATTTTTGGTATACAGGATAGTGTGGTTAGATTTTAAAAAAAAAGAGAAGAATCAAGGGACGTGATGGGAGTATAACGGTCTTTTAATGTTGTGTTCGTTAATATGGATGAAAAATATGACGACAAGAGGCCTATCCGCACATTTTCAAAACCACAAGTAAGTTATGTGATCAGTTTTAAACCACAAGGGGGGTATCCGCACATGGCGATAACCACAGGGGGTGAAAGTGGACTTTCCTCTTGTAATTTCCATGAAATTGAAGCCAAATCCCTCCCACAGCCGTTTCATATGTTTACGCATAGGATGAGGTGGCCCCACCGTTCCACCCTTCTACTACCTATTTGTAATGTCATACAAGGAAGAGCATAAACCTAACTATGAGGCCATGTTTAATAAGCGTCTTGGATTAAATAGGCCATGTTTGATAAGTGTGTTGGATTAGTAAGGATGCGAGATTGGAAAAGAGATGTGATTCATAATCCCAAGCGTAACCCAAGTGAGTGTTTTGATTGTATAAGAATTAAATCATGGGATTGGAATACCGAGAGATAGGATAACAAATTGCATTTTTCAATAATATCCATGAATGAAAAACCAAATTCTTGTGTATTTTGCCAATGTCACTTGATAACCTGGTCTCTGTGTATGTATTTTGCCCCTGCTGCAAATGCATTTTTTCTAATTCAAGTTCTCCATAATTTCGACTTATCCAATAAAAAAAAAAGGTCTCCCTGATTTCTGCAAGCCGCGAGAATAGATCCTAAACTTCTGTAGTTGGTAAGTGCTAGGATCACTGCACTAAGTCTACCGCCCATGTGTGGGGCTCACTCTGGGTCTTATAAAAATATAAAAAAAAAATACGCAAATTTTAAAATAATTTTTTATAGAGCCATGTAAAAAATCAGCTCATCAGTAAATATTTTTTTTGGATTAGTAGGGGCAAAATTGAGCAATTTAGCAATTTCACTCAACAAATTCAGAAAAAATTCTTACCAATATCCATTGGAGCGATTTTTTATAAAGCCCCATAAAAAATTAAAATTTATAGGTATTTTTTTTTGTATTTTTGTGGGATCCAGAGTGGCTCCACACATGTGTGGTGAACATGTGCAGTGAGCCTAAACTCTCTGACAAACTCATAAGCTTCCACCAACTATCCCTAACATGTCTGTAATGCAAAAATGATGTTAATATGAAGGCAAAAAAGAAAAGAAGCAAAACCTAGGATTTTTGGCGTACAGGTAGGTAAGTACTACTATCAAAGGTACTACGCCATTTGATAACAGTAATAGATGGATGGAATTCGTAAAGAGATGGGATTAGAATTGAGATTCGTAATGAGATAGGATTGTTAATGAGAAGGAATTTATAATGAGTATATGTTTGTTTTGGATGGGATTAGATGATGGGTTTATTAATAACATGTTTGTTTGAGATGAATTAGATGATGGGATTGTATTGATGGAAGAAATTGGAAATGAAAAGGGATAGGTAATGAAAAGGGGTCGGGATTAGACTACGAATACCAAGTCCCAAGGGATATTGCTTATACCCCCTATGGGCCGGATTGCTTATCACATGAGACTACCAATCCGGACCAAATTTGAAAACCAAACACAGTATTACTAATACTATCACCTTAGCAATCCAATCCCAACCTCCAATCCATTTTTCAAACGGGGCCGTATTAACAGAAAATATCCTGGGCAAGGATGTCTTTTACATCACAGAGCTTGGGATAAGATTAGTAATACCCTAGCAATCCAATCCCAACATCCAATCCGTTTTTCAAACGGGGCCGTATTAACAGAAAATATCCTCGGCAAGGATGTCTTTTACATCACAGAGCTTGGGATAAGATTTGTAATACCTAGTGGGAGGTGGTATTGATAATCTCATGAATTGGGAGAATTGGTAATAGTGTAATACCATGGTATTCCTAATCTCAACCCCTATTGTGCAATCAAACAAAGAGTTTAGAAGAACACCAAGATTAACGATCCTAACCTAACCCTTAACTTACTTATCAAACATGGCCTCATGAGGCTAAACTGGCCTCCCAAAACAACTCAATATTTCGTGCAAAGACTCGGTTGTAGATGTATCAAAACCATCCAATGTATATAAGATCCTAATTATAAGATGACTTTAAATATATCTATGTTTGAATCTGTACACAAATGTCACGGCACAATATTTTCCAGTCACCAAAATACTGGGTTTTCAAAACATAAATATTTCTCTGGCGAAGTAGTCGTAGGAGCGTGTATTGGCCTGGTGTTCTTTAGGCTCAAACGGTAGAATGTGTGAAGAAGATGGGGTCAAGATCTTTGCGAGCTCGGTGTTTATAGTTGAAGCTTATGCGGTTTTGAAGGCTTTGGGGTGGGCAATGGATAAGGATTGGGGTTTCCTATGGTGCAGATTTGGCTGTTCATTTCGGTATGAACAGCTCAGATTTAATCCGAGCTTCTACTAATAAGAACTGTCCACTGTTCGGATTAAAATCCGAGTCGTCAATTGCCGAAATGAACGACCGAATCGGCCGCACGTCAACTCTATAGCGCGGGCTGCCCTACGAGATCTCCGGATCCTATGGATAAGGGCGTCCTCACAAATTGTTTATTGTTGGTTGCTGGCTGATGTTTTTGTTGAGCCTATTTTGTTGGATATCTTGGCCTTCTCTAGGTCTTTTCTTTTTGTCTCGGTTATGAAAGTGTCGAGTACTATGGTCGGAATGGTTCATGCTCTAACTACGCTCCGTTCTAGAAATCTTCTTAAAGCTCAAAAAAAAAAAAAAAGAGGATTGTTCACAAAGCCCAAATAAATAGTTTATTTCTTATTTTCAAACTCAAAAATAATGTTAATGAAAAATAAGGGAATGTATTACTACGTTTCGGCTAAAAAATAAAAGGCCCAATGCTTGTTAGTTCGCTGAGACGACAATCTCTGATCATTAGTTAAGTTCGGGTAAAAAAATCTGTGTGAAACATGAGGAAAAAAAAAACCAATAAGTTTTCATTAATTAGCCCATCACAAACTTAATTAAGCACAGCAAAAAAAATCACACGCAAGTAGGGGTCTTGATTAAAGCAAAAAAAAAATTAGAAAGAAAACAGAAAGTAGCTAGAATGAATAAAGGAGGAGATCAGACCAGGTTCACTCTTGTAAACTTCATTTATTGTACAGGATAAGTAGATTAAAATATTACCGGTATACAACAACTAGTGGAGTACATAGAAATACACAACATCAACGACAACAACAGAAAGAAAAAAGAAAACACAACAACAACAACAATAACCCCCTAGTCTCCGATCCTTTACCTAGTTCTGAATCATTAGAGATATGCACGGAAAGGATTGAAGACAGATGTAGCGTTTGACAATACACGCATGCAACAACCACCACCACCACCTAGTATCATTAGAAATATGGACAGAATTGGAGACAGACTTATGCTGCGTTTGGATTTGGATTTAAAATTTTTTTTTAAAAATAATAGGAATAATAAGTGGAAAGAGATAGAAAGATAAACATTGAAAATAAGGAAAATCTAGGAGAAATTTTTAAAAAAATAGTTTTTGAGAAGCAAAGAGAACAAGACATAATATTTAATAATACACACACAAAGTGACCGCTAATACGATCGAAATAGTGGCCAGAGTGGCCGCCGTGGAGTACCAAAAAAAATTTGACACAATTTTAAAACAGTGCTACACGCTTGTTCGTTTTGGGATTTGGATTTTGCCTAATTGGTGGAGAGAGAAAAATAAGAGAAATTTTATTGGAGACCATGCGCAAAGAGAGAGTTTGAATCTAGAGTCCCAAAACGATTAGGCTAATTTTTACATAATTTTACCTATCCGGTAGATCAAGCAGTGATCGAGAGATGCTCGGCGGCCAACAAGGGGCGGCCGTTAACAACAAGGCCCAAGACAAGATGGCGAGAGCAAAGGTGATCGAAGCCAAGGAGACCCAGCCGAACAGCCTCGTTACTAGTCGGGAAATCCTACCTCTCTTACCGGTGTGGTTTTCGGCGTCGTGAATCAACAGGGCCGAGAGGGAGGAGGCGAAGGCGAAGACGAGAGCGATTACGAATGCTTGGAAGGTTGAAAGGGGGAGGGTATTGAAGATTACCGTGGGAACAAGGGTGGGTTTTCTTGTTCTTGTTGTCGTCGTCGTTCCTCCTCTCCAGTTTTCTTCTTCTTCCTCGTACTTGGCCGGAAGTGTGATCAGAATTGATGCAATTGTGAAGGACAAAACCAGTATTGCCAGCAGATGGGTTCTCGATAATTCCGCCATCTCTCCGATTTGCCAAGCATAGTTTTGACAAAAGCATAGACTTCAAAGGGTTAGAGAGCAGGGGGGCTCAAAGGGTTCAAAAAAGGATCAAAAGGCCTATTAATAAAAATACAAAACAACTCACGCGTGATTCGTGATCGAAGATTGGAAACCTTATCTCCTTCAATAAGGAAATAACAGCACGCAATAATTCCTCAACATGTCAGCCATTCAGCACCTGTCCCTTTTACTTTTCTCATCCGCCCTTCTCCTTGCAAGAGGGTTCAAAGGGTTTCAAAGGATCTGACACTTTCACCAATCTCTACCCAGCTGTCTTTTTCCTTTGAAAAATAATTGTGCTCCCACTTGGAAAACTGTGCTCACACGTTATCAAGACTTTTAGGTAAGGCACGCGGAAGGATCCGAAGCCCCAAAAAAAAAAAAAGGGAACAAAAGTCTGTACTCACCGATTCTCTGTATTCCAAACTCAACCAAGACATAACAAACAAGTTATGCCTTATTATGATTCTGTTATGCCTGTAATGGATTTTAATTATACTTATAATAATTTTGTTATGCCAAAAGTTACGGTGTCCCCAAAATGACCGGGGACACCGAAATAATTCCCTTTTTCCATTACTCAATTGCTATTTAAAAATGTTTCGTATATTTTTAAAATTAAATTTTTTTTAACATTTTATTTTTATAATTAAAGTACTCAATGAATATTCAATTTGGTATAAAAAATTTATACATATATATATACACACACATATTTGGAGTTTAAAATTACACGAGTTCTTGTAACCCGTAAGAAATATTTAAATTAAAACGGAAGAGGAAGAGTTTCCACCTGTTGTGAAATGGTTTTTTTTTTAGAATCGGTCTCATCCTCCTTTTTTTTTGTCTCATCCTTCCGCCTGTTGTGAAATGGTTGTATAATGACGTCATTGTAATGTAATGGACATATGGATGACATCAAGAATTCCCTGAAGCGGTGTATTTATTGCACTTACACTTCAGCCCCCTCAGGTCTCTTATATTACGGGTTTAGTCCCTAACAGCCTGTTTGCATGCCGGATTTGGCCTCTAATCCGGTCTTTGGCTGCCAAAAAACCTACCCGGATTTCGCGACTTCGGATTACAAATCCACGCACAGGGGTACCCCTGTCGTTGGTTATGCGGGGTGGTCGAATGATGAACTTGCCCTTACTTTTTCTAGATCTTCTGGTGGTGTGGTGCTTGCTGGTGATGCTCAGTGACTATTGGGATTTGTCCCACATCAGTTAAATATCTCCTCTAACACTAGTATATGAGCTTGGGCGGCCTCTCCACTCTTGGCCAATTGGTTTGGAGTTGGATGCTTTAACATGGTATCAGAGCTAGGGTTCGGAGGCTTTTCCCCTTTGTCTGTGCCATAGTTGCACTTTCTTTCATTGTGATCCGTATGTTCCGGATTCTTTGTTTACATCTCCACGTGCGAGTCAGGGGTCGCACGTGCGGGGGAGTATTGGGATTTGTCCCACATCAGTTAAATATCTCCTCTAACACTAGTATATGAGCTTGGGCGGCCTCTCCACTCTTGGCCAATTGGTTTGGAGTTGGATGCTTTAACAGTGACAGCGGCTGGTTTTCTGGCGCTGGTGATGCTCGGTGGCGACAGCGGACGGACAAGACGAGGGTTTGCCGAGGAGGGGTTAAGGTAGGAGCGTTGCCGCGTGGGTTGCAGAGGATGGGGACAGAGAAGAAGTCTCTTGTTTTTCTTTTTCTTTAACTGGAGAGAAGACAGTCTTATTTATCTCTTTTTACACGTACCGTACTCCACATGTATAATATATAGTCCAATTGGTTCGGTACTACCAATTGGAGCAAGATTAAGGAGTGAGAAAAGAAAGATAAAAGCAGTAAATTGGAAAAGACCAACTATGAGAAAGGATTTCTTCACAAAAGAGATACATACAGCACAACTGACAAAGTCAACGAAATTCCAACCATACAGCTCAAAAAAGTATGCGAGTCTGTCAATTGACAAGCTAACGGAGTAGGTAAAATGATAATGCTTACTACATTAACCTTATAGTACGTAGGAAATACAACAAGCAGATAATCAAAGAGACAAGAGCCGGATCAACCAAATTTTTAATTTTTTCGTTCAAAAAAAGAAAACTTCAATTTTAATTAAACAATCGAAGTTTATTTCGATGGGTTCAAAATACAATATCAAAGTGGAACAATTCAAGGTCTAACGAGAACCAGAGTAAGAGACACAACTGTACAGAACAACCCAGAACAGAAAAGCAGAAACCAATATATATATATATATATATATATATATGTATATATATATATATAAAATGTGAAGATAAACGCAAAGAAGAACGATAACTATTCTTTCTTTGAAACCCAGGAAGCAAAATTACGATTTTTACAGGAAATGCGTTCCATAGTGGCCAGTTCATGCATAAAGCTATCAAACAAAATTGAAGGAGAAAATCAGCAAAGGGACTCACTGATCAATCGCCTGAGCTTATATCACATCACCCAAGAACCAATTTGAGTGATAATCTAGTAAAAAAAATTTAAGATAGTGAAAGCCACCGCGATGATAAACCCACGAACTGCATAAATGAGGAAAGAGAGTTGAATCGCATGAGAGAGAGAGAGAGAGAGAGAGGGAGGGAGAGTATTTGCTGTAGCTATCCTACGAACGGGCTCACCGTTCTAAGAACGAGATTAATGTTCACCATTTCTTAAGAAAAATGAGCAAAACTCAACTCCTAACATTTTGATTTGACAAGACAAATTTGGCAATTTGGTTTTAATGGAGCAGTAAGGGTGCGTTCTAGAAACCCAAATAAGAACTTATTTTTTAAGAAGGCAATTTCAAGTTTAAAAATCATGTACTTACGCAAATAATTTTTCAATCACTATGGATCTTGTTTGATAGATCTCATTGAGATCTTTAATACTGTCCAAAAAAATTGAAAAATTATTTTTCATTTATATTATTTTTGAGTTTGAAAATGTGAAATAAGTACTTATTTTTTAAGAAGATGTTCTGAAACGGAGCCTAATCTTTTTTGGATTACTATCATTAGGAGATCAGTGCGAATTGCTTTGGGTGGGGCCCGAGATAAATCTTTATTTTTTGAAATTCGAGATTACTGTAATATTTCTCTTATAGAAAAATCCTAGCAACCATTCCTAAAAAAAAAAAAAATTTACTACTCCAAAATATGAATTGGAAATTTAGTTTTGTTCTAGTATCTACTTCCTCCCTCCTCACAGGGCCGGCCCTGAGCTAAAGTTCGGGGTGCGGCCGCTTTAAACCTCCAAAAGTTAACCTAAAACTGGGCCTCATTTCCCATATGCGAGTTTTAATAATATATATATATATATATATATATATGTAAGTTGTTCCATGCTTTCAAAATGTTGAGTGCTAGCACTGATGGTCCAGAGTACGCCCATGCTTACGGTACTACCAACGATGATCCAAACCACACTAACACTTGAAAATATAGTCCAATTGGTTAAGTTTTTCAAAAGAACTTGTCCCCGTCACCTTTCATCTATTTTGAAATTCTCTCTTTATCGCATTTCAAAAAGTCTTTGTATCAATACATATGTACTTCGTCTGAAGTGTGCCATTAAGAACATGCACAACCACCTAAAAACATTCAAAACACCAAAGATGACATATTGTTGACCATGATAGTATCAGAGTGAATGAAATCCAGTCCTTAACAAAGGCCGCTAACCCATTGCCCATTGGCGAGTGAAATTTAGTTGCTGAATACATAAGGTGAGAGCATTTGGGGAAAGCTTTGCTCATGAATGAGGGTGATTATTGGGGAGAGAGCTTTGTGCATAAGCTTACCCCATCAGCCTAAACCAATAATTTTGACTTAGGACCCAACAATTCCATCGAGGCTCTTATGGCCTTGAAAATCAATCACACCTGAAGAATAAGAAACAAAAACAAAATCAGAAATTTGTAAGAACTTATCGGATTGCATGAACAAAGGTTGACGTCAGGGAATAAAGAAATTTAATAGCACAATCATCATTTGTTAAGCCCACCTAGTATGGTACTAACATTGGTTCTCTTGAAATAGTTTCAAATAGAACTCAAAGGGCTTAAGTTGATATCTCTACAGCCATAATCACTAAAGTGAATCTCTCAATGGCCTACGTTGGTTTCTTTTCAAATGGAGGGTGATTGAACAGGTGCAATTTGATTTCTTTAAGGGCATTAGTTTGAGAAGAAAATGGATTTCACCTAGATTCTTTATGACATGTTGAAGCAAGGGTATGTAGATAAACATGAAATCAGGTTATGTTGGAAAGTCAATAGCATTACCCGTGCCTACGGCACTACGGTCAATCCAAGCTTAATCTATGCTCGAGGATCAAGTTACAATGCATAAATAGTAACACAGAGTCAATCATGGCATAGAATGGCTTAAAACTTCTACCAACAATACATAAATTATCCAACATCTCAACAACCAATCCAAAAAATTATACATTATGTTACACTTCTGAGTCCAATATATAGCCCTCATAGTGCGCAATTGCACTTTTATTTTGCACTTGCGGAATGGAATCAATCATTTATAAGTGTAAAAACTAAAATAGCACGTTACTCGGATAAATAAGAACGAAATTAGCAGCAAGGGATGTGATTAAAACATAATCTGAACAACCGATTAAAGGATTTTTTTTGTTACCTTGATGTCTTTCGAGTATCGAACGAACCCACTTGTGTGTCCTGTCAAGAAATAGAAAAGAACAATCTCCATGAGCACATATAAAAACTGGTGACCAAAAGAGACCCAATCATACATTTTTGTTCTTGAAATACAGCAATCAACAAAGACCACCATTCACCACATGCGTCTGTGTGGTATTGGGAACCCCTTTTGGTTCTGATCAATTTTGATAAAACTATAGAGGAGAACACTCGAAACGCGAAATGTAAAGCACAAAAAAAAATGACAACTTTAGGGCATAAATTTCGAACTGAAGAGAACCCAATAAAACAACTTTAAGGCATAAATTTCGAACTGAAGAGAACCCAATTGAAATAGAACCATAAAAGCACAAAAAAAAAATACCAACAGACAAAGTCCAATTACAAAACCAACAGAACCCAATTAAAAAAGAACCCAATTGAAATAGGAGGAAATGATTTTGGCATACAACCATTTCGTATCTGCCTATGTATGTGTATGTGGAGGACAGAGGGGGTTGAGTTTGATCAAATAATAACCTGAGATTGAAGCACAACAGTGCTTGACGTCAATCGGCGAGTGGAAGATCTGAAAGGAACAGTGGTATGAAGGAAGGGTTTGAGGAAGGTTGATTGAGGTGGTGGTGGACGGTTGTGGGAGTAATGATGGTGGTGATGATAGTGGGCGGCGACGGGATGAGAGAGCTGCAAACGGTTAGGGTTTCAGATTTGAATTGAATTTAGTAATTTCACATTGATGATGGTAGTAGTGTAATTAAGTTAAAGAAGGTGGACAGTTTACTCAAAAGGGATAAACTACACTTCCACCCTTGGATCAAATCAACACTACAACAAAAAAGGTCTAAGACGACGAAAAAAATTCGTCTACAATTACATGCTTTTCGTCGTCAAAGTGATTGTCGACAAAAAAAAATTCTCGCCCCATTCCTCGATCTATGTTTCACGCGAAAGAGTCCTCGCGACGAAAAACAATTTTTCCTCGTCAATGGCTCCCCAAGGCTGACGAATTAATTCCTCGCCAATGGATTCCCATGGCAGACGAATTACTTCCTCGCTATTTTATTCCCATTGCCGATGAATTAATTCGTCGCCATCAATTCTCTTACCGACGAAACAATTCCGCGCAAAGTAATTTATGCTTTTTCTGGAAAATCCAACAGCGAGGAAAGTACTCCTCATCCGATCAACAAAATTTTACACAAATGAAAAAAAAAAAAACGATTCAACATAAGAATCTTTAGAAATAGGACTAATAACCTTCATATTACCATTAACAGCTTAACAAAAGTTTCAAGATGTCCATTCACGGTCCAAAAACAACTGAGTTAACTAAATATTGAGAATAACATAAGTGATGCGCTAATTGAGTAGTGGTCGAAGACACGGAACAAAAAGGAAAGTTGTTGGACGGCGCATCATAACAAAAAGAAGTATCAACACAAAAAGATCTTGGCCTTCTCATATATTCCACCAACCTTGTGCATATCCAATCTGCAAATGTGAAAAGAAAATCATTACCATGTTTGGATATCAACTTGCCAGTGTACATATAATTAGAGGCTAAAGCCAGTTAAAAATGAAACTTATGAGCAAAACCTAACACATATATAGTAGATTCAATGCATTCTCATTAATGATTCAACCAGAAGCCGCTCTAACATTATATATACTAGTCAAAAATAATTTCATCATATCCAAAACATAAGGTGCACATACAAGTTAACACCCAAGAAAAAAAAACCTATGTTACCATTAGATAGACTTTCTCATTTGTGAGAGCACCCAACATGAAAGTCCTAAATTTTAAGCGTTTACTGTTATACTTTAGACAAATATGGCCAACAATCAATGAAAACTCCGAACACTACGTACAAAACATGAGAACAAGGTCAAATTCTCGAGGAAAGGCTAGAACTTCAATCACCCATAGGAAATTACAAAGCACTCTGAAACTTGTCAAAGGCGAAAAAATCACACTAAATCCAACAATGTATCTAATCAAACAACGAAAGTCATCTGATCACATATGGCTTTTACGTTCATCAAGCACATATTTGTTTTTCATGGTTACTGACTTACTGTTACTTTCACTTGCACATTCTAATATTCATAACTTAGACAGATGCAAAACAACCAATATAGAGCTTCTCTTTAACTTTTTGGCTCTCTATGAATTACCAGAAATTTGGGATCACTCCATTTCTTATAAATTAGACTAAACCACTACTCGAGACTGACGCCAGATGGTGGGTGGCTTCTGGCATACTCTACCCCCTTAGTAGTCTTAAGGTTCTTGTACTTTCTGTATAGCGTATGGCTGTAATGACTCATTCTACGCCCAAATTGTCTTGCCACTGCCTTATCAACATCTATGGGATCTCTGTCCAAGTTAAATCGATCCTAGCAGAGCCAAAAGCAAAGGTATTGATTAATATGAATTGCGATTTAAGTAAATAAGCAAATATTGTAATTACCTTAATGCGTTGAAGCATAGGTGCCTTCACACTTTCATCTGCTGCTTTCCATCTACGGATAGTGAGATCTTCCAAATTTGTCCAAACCTCTACACCAATCTTTGTGGCAAGTTTACAAGCATACTTTCCAACAGGTGCACAAAAACACTATGGGATAGGAACAAGAAGCTTTCCTTCTTTGTCAAATATTTGTTGAACCATCAAGCCTCGTGTCGGGCCATGGATAGGTCTCTCAGCAACTATTGTTATAATGAAGCTATGTTAATATAGTAAGTGCCAAGCTTGAGCAAAAAAATAAAGTAAGTGCCAAAAGTAGTGCTTAAATATATTGTCAAAAGAAAAAAGTAAATAACTTTTAAAGCTTACCAACAGGTGCTACAAAGGGGGCTGCCTCAATCTCCTGCTCAGCATCAAGAGGTTGTGGGGGTTGGCTAGTCGACCGCATCTCCCTCTCAGTGATGCGGCTCATGTCATGTTGGTTTTTGGTAGGGGCTCGCTGAAGATGCGATGTTCCACGCTACATTTCAGGTGCCTCTTGCGTCCTTATAACCTAAAATACCAAGAGACAATGAAAAAGGATGGAGAATGAGTAGAAGAAGAAACTTTGATGTTAAAGAAAAGTATAAGTAGAAACTGTTAAAGCATGATAACATACGGCCATTGACTTGATAAGGCTTGATAACACATCTTGTCAAGTAATAAATGAAGTGGATTTCATAATTAATAGATTATGTGTAGCCACATAGTACCTCTTGTTCAAAAGTGTCATCAGAGTCATAATCAATGTCATCCTCATTACTAGGTAAACTGCAGTCATCATCCGGTGCAGCCCTGATTCGTTTGCCATTCCCCTTCACAGGTACGTATTGAACGAAACCACTTAAAGAAGCTGGTATATGCTTCAACCCCAAAGTTTGCTTCTGTTTTGTGAGGTCGCCTGGTTTCACCCATTGTTTACCGCTTTTGGATGTGTTATGCATTATAAACAAAAAATGACAGATCATAATGTAGAGAAAGACAATGATCCCAACAAGACATGAACTAATCTCTTATTTAGATTAACAAAAAAGTACACAGCGTAAAGATTTGCATAAATAGATTCATGAGTTCCACAAGATTACTAACTTCCAACAGGAAGACAAAAAGAACATTCATTCACATATTGACATCAATAACTTCATGAGTTCAAAACAATTACTAATCACCAACAAGAGGACACGAACGTTCACCCACATATAAAGCATAGCCGATAAGTTACATATCATAATCCATATCATCCTCAAATATTTCGCGCTCTTCATCAGCTTTTGCCTCTATGTTGTCTTCCAATATTCCCTCTGATGGCACTAGCCCCGAAATTACCTTGGCATCAACATCATCCCTATGACATTGGATATTGCCTTGAATGTCAATCGGCACAGCTGATCTCATGTTCTCTTGTTGGAACGCATCACCAGATTCTGGGGCTTGAAATGTTTCACCACTACCCACCTCGGGTACATCAAACACACCCCTATGTTGGACCCATTCTATGACTTGCCAAAGTTCACCCCATTTTGTTTCTTTCAGTTCATATTGTTCTATTTCTGCCAGTGTTGTTTGTATTACACCATTCACATTGAAACAATATTTCATTGTTCTAACACATATAATCGAGTTCCCAAACTTTGCTCAAGTGACCATAAAAGTTATTGAATCTGGACTAGTGCAATGGAAATATAAGGTTCAAAAATTTGTATTTGAAACTAGTAACATGCATTCGAGTATTATCAGGGTAGACAAAGTTAAATATCACAATAGGAGACATATATACATATATAGGTAGAATAAGACACCAAAACTCCACATGAAATCTATACTTCAAAAATGAATAAGTCATCAAGTAACAACACGAGGAGATATCAATTATTTTGCCTAATAGAACAAATACCAGAAGTAATTAACATTCATTAAACAAATACAATATTTTCATTTTTACTCCCGCACTTCACTTATTGATCTTTTGAAGTCAACTTCTGTTTAAGAACCAAAAACACATAATATACATAATAACATAGGGGCTGATGCAGGACGAATGTGGAGTTCGATCCTATCAATAATATC
>WJXA01000515.1:0-75135 GCA_014282245.1 Rhododendron simsii | reverse complement strand
TTTGTAACGAAAATTTTAGTAAACGATTTCTTATATGGTTACGAAAATTTTTGTCACTGATGTGACTCTATCGGTGATGAATTTTTTTCGTCGTCAAAAGCACAATAAGCAAGGAAAAAAATTATTACTAATTATTCACTTTTTGGTGACGAAATATTTCGTCATCAAAAGACACTATAGGTGACGAAAAATAGATTTCGTTACCAGGTAGAATTCTCGACAACCTTTAGTCGACAAATTTTTTTTCGTCACCTATATTATTTGTGACGAAAAACATGCAATTATGACGTTTTCATTCGTCGCCCAATTGAATTTTTCTTGTAGTGGGTATTGTACACGTGGCACTCACCAGCGCATTCAAGCAATTCAAATGTGTTTTGGACGGCTCATATCTAAGCAGAGGAGAAAGAGTGGTCGGCTAAGTAGGAGAGAGAGAGGGTGCTCGGATCTGGACCGTCCAGAATACGTTTGAACGGCTCGAATGTGTTGCCGGGTACCAACTACGTACCACGTGTACAATACGCTATTTGCATCAAAAATTTTCTCAACAAGAGAGGATAAGCCAGTAACCAAAAGTTTGTAACCAAGTTATAGGATAAGCTTTAACCTAATACCAAAAAATCCTCGAGCAATAGAGATAAACATTTGTTATTCATAATAATCCTTTCCATGACCCTTTATCCCTATATCTTAATTCCTATAAATTTCACAATACCAAAGTGATCTGTGTTCGTGTCATATACATTGCAAAACACTGTTTTTTTATTTTATCGGCAACATTGCAAAACATTATTCCTCATCAAAAATGGGTTCTTTGTTTGGCTTCCCTCTCCTCCTCACCCTAGTTTTGTGCTCTCTCTCCATCGAGATAGCCTGTGGCGCACCGGTCATTACCATCATCAACGGCTTGCCTAAAGATTCACCACCATTGAGCATGAAGTGCAGGACGAATGTCACGGTTACTGAACATCATGTCAATGCAGGGGAAGTGCATATACTGACTGCCGAAACAAACGATCTTTACCGTTGTTTCGTGATGTGGGGGCTAAAATTTGCGGATTTTGAGTCATTTGACCCGAAAAGAGACACTCGCCATCACGAGATAATTTGGAAGGTGAAGAAAGATGGTTTCTTTCTGCGGTATGGCAAGTGTACTAGGTGGAGGAAAGAAGTTGATTGGGAAACTGAATAACTCATGTGTAGTGACCTAATTGGAAAAGGCCTCAGTCCATTTTCATTAATTTCTGCTGCTACTTTGGAGGCTTGTTTCTGACTGGAATTTTGGTTTTTTTTTTTTTTTGTTCTGTTAAAATTTCTGCTGTTGCTGATGTCAGTCCTTAATTAGCCCTTGTCATGCAAGTTTTGATCTTGGACTATAGTTTATTTCATTTCTTCCTTGGATTTCTTGTACTGGACTTACTCATTGCTCGTGTACTACTACTACTTGTAATGGCAACGGGGCGGGGCAGATGGAAACCCGACCCAAAAATTATTGCACTGCCCCGGCCCCAGCCGGGTGTTTTTTTGTACCCCTTTTCCCGTCCAGATCGGAGAACGGTGTTACCTGCCCCGCTTCGCTTTGTAAGAAATTAAAAAAATGTTAATCTAAAAGCAAAATAACAGAAAATAGTAATAAATAAAGTAGTAGTTTAGTATAATGGTGAAAATATAAAGATAAGAATATAAGTTTTTTAGTATAATTGATAATAATATTAGGGTAAAAATATAAAATTTTAAGTATACTGATAATTAGATTAGGATAAAAGTATAATTTTATATATAAATATATTTCGGGATGTGTTCGGGGCGGGGTACAAAACCCTACCCGAAACCGATCGGATTTTAGAATTTTAACCCCGACCCTATACCCGAAAATGAGGTGGAAAACTCACCCCGTTTGAGACGGGGCGGATCCAATTGCCAAGCCTAACTACTAAGAAATGTGGGTAACGTACGATGGGTTTCGGGAGGTTGGAGAACGTAATGATCTTGGATTCGTGAATCCTTTTGGTGGGCGTACGTCATGTGAAGAGCAAATTGAAGAGATCTAATGCTAACGAGGGAAGAGCAAAACACAGCACGTCCCTAGCTTGAAGCCATTCATAAACTAGAAAGGAGAGTAAGAGGGCCGAAGAGGAAGATTACTAAAAAGAAGCTTCTAGCGGATATTGGGTTAAAGTCGTTAAATTGACTCATAGAAACAAATATGTCCCCGCTTCTTCCTTATCTTTCGATGATATCTGGAATAGAAATTCTATTTTTCTTCAAGAATGCTCGTAAGACTTTGGATATTGGACCTAGGCTGGGCCTTAATATTAAGGGGCGGAGAAGCTAAAATTTAAAGAAATTTGTTGAAATGGAGAAAGAAGAATTTGCGGAAAGAATCAATACTCTTGACGACTTGGAGGAAGATATTTTCATGGAGGAGGATGATGAATTCGAGGATGAGGCCTCTCTTTCTCTTGAATTTTAGTTCTGTGGTTTTTGGTGTCGTTTTGTTTCTCTTGTTCTTTGGTTTTGTTCTATCGGCTTGTTGGGTTTTTTTTGAGGGGATAGCGGGGCCCATTTCACCCCATGTTTTAAAAATTTACAATTCACACCCCACGATAACAACGATAATAAGACCTAAAAGTAGCCACACGTTTGCACGTGAAGGGGATATTAAGGAAATAAAGTCCTGTCTTATCTTGGCAATAAGATAGAAGAGGTTGAAGAAATCCCTCATCTCTTGGGATTAGAGAACTTCGAAAGCATCAAGGATTCTCTCTTTTTCTATATAATTCCATATAATTCCTGCAGGATATTCATAATAGATACACACGAGATATACAAAAACAAGTACTAAGAAACTCTCTCTCCCTATATATAGTTCTCTCTCTACCATTAACAGACAACATTGCAAAACACTATTCCTCGTCAAGATTGGGTTCTTCGAGTCGCTCCCCTCTCCTCCTCACCCTAGTTTTGTGCTCCCTCTTCATCGAGACAGCCCATGGCGCACCGGTCATTATCATCATCAACAGCTTGCCTAAAGATTCACCACCATTGAGCGTGAAGTGCATAACGAATCTCACGGATATTGTTACCGGACATCCTGTCACGGATATTGTTACTGGACATCCTGTCACTGTGGGGGAAGTGACTGCCAAAACGATTGATCTTTTTTTTCTCAGCAAAGAACGAAACTTTTATACCATCTCAAAAGGATACATCAAGGATGCTTGAGTATAGTAAGCACTTACTCAAGCAGAACAGAATAAAAGAAAAAGAAACATCGAAATAAAACCCTCCGCAAACAGTTGGAAGGCACACACCTCACTACCCAACCAATTTACAATTTCAATAGTTGAACTCCATCTAGAAAAATCCTAAATTCCTCCACCGAATACACCTTTACCAGAATTAGGATTTTAAATGAATTATATGTTTTCGGGATAGATCATATCATAATGACATCCCGTTTTACCATTCTCTTAGGCCTTAGTACATCTACCAGGCCCAATCCTTACCTGACCTGAGCCATTCCCTTGGCTGGTTAGGAATTATTTCTTTACTTCAAGACTACAATACATATCCCTTATTTGGGTGTGTATCATATGCACCCTCCAAAATGTTATGAATTATAGACAAAATGTTATGAATGGTATTGCTAAAAAGTTACGAATCGTATAAAGGTTATGAGATACATTAAAATGTTATGAATCATAATGAAAATGTTACGAATCGTGCTGAAAATTTATGAATTCTAAAACAAAAGTTACGAAACATGCTAAAATGTTATGAATGAATCATAAAATAGGTGCATATGATACACCATTTTAAGGGATGTGTATTGTAGACTTTCCCAATTTTTTATTAACTTTTTTAGGTAAAGCTTTTATTTTTGTTATTCTTTTTAATTGTTCTTTATAATTTCTTGATTACCAGGACATTATCTAGAGTGATTCTTCCCAAATATACGACTTCCCTACCATTTTAATTTTTGAATGTATTAAAAAAAGTTGGTTTTTAGGAAGAAATATAAGAAAAGTGAAAATAATTAAGAAATAATTTCGAAGAACGTATAGAGGAAAATATATATTGTGCATAATGCATAATATATAAAAGCAATTGGTGTCAGTGAGTTACAGAGAGAGGTAGCTGTGGCCATTAGAGAAAGGAGTATGACGAGACAAATTTTTTTTTTTAAATGTAAATAGGGTATTGTACACGTGGCACTCACCAGCGCATTCAAGCAATTTAAATGTGTTTTGGATGGCTCATATCTAAGCAGAGGAGAAATAGTGGTCGGCTGAGTGGGAGAGAGAGAGGGTGCTCGGATCTGGACCGTAAATACTCAACCGCCGACTCTACCGGTCTGACAACAGGTCCGTTATTCATACGCTGGAACCAACCTATTTGGCGGGAAAAGTTCTACGCTCCCACATCCCTTCATCTGCCTTCTCTCTCTCTCTCTCTCTCTCTCTCTCTCTCTCTCTCTCTACCTATTCCGCCATTTGCCTTTGACTCTCACACCAAACTAGGGGTGGCAAATGGGCGGAATTGGGTTAAAATGGGTAAGTTGCAAATAGGTTGGGTCTTTAATGGGTCATTGACATAGTTAGACCCATTAATTATGAGTCAAATTATCCATACCCAACCCGACAAATTTATTTTAAAGCAAAACCCTACCCGTCCATTAACCCAATTTCATACTATATCCTAAAATTTAAAATGACTAAAATATCAATGTACACTAAAATGACTATATTACCCCTATAAATTTAAATGACTAAAGTTACCATACTATCCTCTACTACTAAAACGACCAAATTACCCTTGTACACTTAATTTTTCCGATACGTACATAGCGGGAGTAGCACGTCGCTAGCTACCGTGAATTTTTTAGAACGTCTCAAGCGACTATGTAGGAAGTGAGCTAAAAATTTGATAAAAAATGATTCATCACTGAAATCGGGGTGAATTCTTTTCCATTTTTTTTCTGTCGACGGGGTCGTGAACGATAGAGCTAAGATCGTGCGCCCTGGGGGAGTCAGGAGAAGAGCTGTAGAGAATAGAGAGGATTCGGAGAGTGAGAAGGATTAAGACGAGGAAGGTGAACATGATCAGGATCGTGAAGACGAGCGTGGACGAGGAGGATTTACGAGACGGGAATCGAGACTGCTGCCGTTGTTAATTTGTTGCTGTTGACGAGGATTTTCCAAGGGAAAACTAGAAGCAGAAATCGAGGCAAAACATGGGGCTTTGCAGGAGGAAGAACGACGTCTAGAGAGAGAGAGAGAGAAGTCGAGGTCAAGTGTTCGAGCGGATATTCATTGACCTGATGTAGCGAACGTGTTCGGACTTAAGAAATTGAGTGGTTATTTAGTTGGTCTAAGCCTATTGGGTCATTTAGCCTGACCCAGCTGAGACCCAATTAAGACCCATTAGTAAATGGGTTAGATGGGTTTGGACCCATTCTAACCTAGCTAACAAATGGGTTGGGTTGGGTCTATATATTAGTGGGTGGGTTTGGGTCCAATTTGCCATCCCTACTCCAGACCGATGTTGAAGTTCGAGTACCCTCGTCTTCGGCGTGCCAAAATCATCAAATTCCTAGCCGAATCACACATCGAAGACCGCATTGCTGAACCCGACCTCCGCAACCCCAACCCCAACCCCAACCCCAACCCCAACCCCGACCCCGACTTCATCCTCAATCTCTACACCAAAATCCTAATCCACCTCGATTCTCTCACGTACATTCAACAAACCCTAATCTCGGAGCACCACGCATAATGCTCTAGGGGCATTCCCCATCACGAAGGCCACTCGATGGTCGAGCCCGCACCTATATGTGGTGGAGAAGCCCTTGCGTGACGGTGTTCCAAGAGCGTTCTCCATCGCACATCGACATGAGGGCCACTTGGTGGTGGGGCCCGCACCTATATATGTGTCGGAGAAGCCCCTTGCAGCAGTACGTGGGGGTGCTCCCAGAGCAACTAATGATTTTACAATTTCTAGGGTTTGCTAAGCAGTTATTCCAACTCTGTGTTTTCTTGCCATATTCTGTTTCCGGGAAGACTATGGGCAAGTTGATTTCGATGCCTTGGAACAGCTGGAGAACCCGGACATCCACGTGGACTCAGTTCGGACCATGAATTTGTTCAGAAAGATCAAGGAGGTTCTGGCTGCTCTGGATTGTCCTAAGAAATTTATCCTCAGGGATCTGATAAAGCCTGATGCAGATATGACGAAGTTATTTCTTAGTGCCCTGCTCAATTTCTGTATCCATAGGTAATTTTGCTACTTAATTCATAGTAGTAGTTTAGGGAATTAAATTGATGATATGTGGAATTTTTGTATTGTGTAACATAGAACTTTATAAGTCCAGTTTTAGTGGTTGCTTTCAGGTTTAGATTTTGCAAGAAGCGATTCTGAAACATATCCGGGTGACATTATTAATCTTGCTTGGGGATGAGTGTTTTGAATTAAGAAAAGTTTCGGATTTTGGAAAACCATGTTTGCACTTTAATTTTTTGTGCTGAGCCAAAAATGGTGGAGTAGGAGGCGACTAGGCATAGCAACCCTTCCCGGGGTGTGACCATAGAGCCTCACCATGTGGAATCCAAACGTGGGGCCCGCTTGTATGATGTATATGATCGGGTGGGATTGGATTTGTGCAAATTTGGTGCATAAGTAGAATAAATTGTCCCACTTGCGACCCAAAAATAACCCGAACGAGTGGATTCATAACAAAAATTATTGAACCGCCGACTCTACCGGTTCGACAACAGGTCCGTTATTCATAACCTGGAACCACCCTATTTGGCGGGCAAAATTCTACGCTCCCACATCCTTTCATCTGCCTTCTCTCTCTCTCTCTCTCTTTACCTATTCCGCCATTTGCCTTTGACTCTCACACCAAACTAGGGGTGGCAAATGGGCGAAATTGGGTTAAAATGGGTAATTTGCAAATGGGTTGGGTCTTTAATGGGTCATTGACATAGTTAGACCCATTAATTTTGAGTCAAATTACCCATACCCAACCCGACCAATTTATTTTAAAGCAAACCCTACCCGCCCATTAACCCAATTTCATACTATATACTAAAATTGAAAATGACTAAAATATCAATGTACACTAAAATGACTATATTACCCCTGTAAATTTAAATGACTAAAGTTACCAAACTATCCTCTACTACTAAAATGACCAAATTACCCTTGAACACTTAATTTTTCCGATACGTACATAGCGGGAATAGCACGTCGCTAGCTACCGTGAATTTTTTAGAACGTCTCAAGCGACTATGCAAGAAGCGAGCTAAAAATTTGATAAAAAAATGATTCATCACTGAAATCGGGGTGAATTCTTTTCCATTTTTTTTTCTGTCGACGGGGTCGTGAACGATAGAGCTGAGATCGTGCGCCCTGGGGGAGTCAGGAGAAGAGCTGTCGAGAATAGAGAGGATTCGGAGAGCGAGAAGGATTAAGGCGAGGAAGGTGAACGTGATCAAGATCGTGAAGACGAGCGTCGACGAGGAGGATTTGCGAGACGGGAATCGAGACTGCTGCCGTTGTTAATTTGTTGTTGTTGACGAGGATTTTTCAAGGGAAAACTAGAAGCAGAATTCGAGGCAAAACCTGGGGCTTTGCAAGAGGAAGAACGACATCTAGAGGGAGAGAGAAGTCGAGGTCAAGTGTTCAAGCGGATATTCATTGATCTAATGTAGCGAACGTGTTCAGACTTAATAAATTGAGTGGTTATCTAGTTGGTCTAAGCCTATTGGGTCATTTAGCCTGACCCTGCTGAGACCCAATTAAGACCCATTAGTAAATGGGTTAGATGGGTTTGGACCCCTTCTAACCCAGCTAACAAATGGGTTGGGTTGGGTTGGGTTGGGTTGGGTCTATATGTTAGTGGGTGGGTTTGGGTCCAATTTGCCGCCCTTACTCCAGACCGATGTTGAAGTTCGAGTACCCTCGTCTTTGGCGTGCCAAAATCATCAGATTCCTAGCCGAATCACACATCGAAGACCGCGTCGCCGAATCCGACCACCGCAACCCCAACCCCAACCCCGACTTCATCCTCAATCTCTACACCAAAATCCTAATCCACCTCGATTCTCTCACGTACCTTCAACAAACCCTAATCTCGGAGCACCACGCACAGTGCTCTAGGGGCATTCCCTATCACGAGGGCCACTCGATGGTCGAGCCCGCACCTATATGTGGTGGAGAAGGCCTTGCGTGGCGGTGTTCCAGGAGCGTTCTCCATTGCACATCGACATGAGGGCCACTTGGTGGTGGGGCCCGCACCTATATATGTGTCAGAGAAGCCCCTTGCAGTAGTACGTGGTGGTGCTCCTAGAGCAACTAATGATTTTACAATTTCTAGGGTTTGTTAAGCAGTTAATCCAACTCTGTGTTTTCTTGCCATATTCTGTTTCAGGGAAGACTACGGGCAAGTTGATTTCGATGCCTTGGAACAGCCGGAGAACCCGGACCTCCACGTGGACTCAGTTCGGACCATGAATTTGTTCAGAACGATCAAGGAGCTTCTGGCTGCTCTGGATTGTCCTAAGAAATTTATCCTCAGGGATCTGATAAAGCCTAATGCAGATAGGACGGAGTTGTTTCTTAGTGCCCTGCTCAATTTCTTTATCCATAGGTAATTTTGCTACTTAATTCATAGTAGTAGTTTAGGGAATTAAATTGATGATATGTGGAATTTTTGTATTGTGTAACATAGAACTTTATAAGTCTAGTTTTAGTGGTTGCTTTCAGGTTTAGATTTTGCAAGAAGCGATTCTGAAACATTTCCGGGAGACATTTTTAATCTTCCTTGGGGATGAGTTTTTTGAATTAAGAAAAGTTTTCAGATTTTTGAAAACCATGTTTGCACTGTAATTTTTTTTGCTAAGCCAAAAAGGGTGGAGGGGAGGCGATTGGACATAGCAACCCTCCCCTGGGTGTGACCATAGGGCCTCACCATGTGGACTCCAAACGTGGGGCCCGCTTGTATGATGTATATGATCGGGTGGGATTGGATTTGTGCAAATTTTGTGCATAAGTAGAATAAAATTTTCCCACTTATGACCCAAAAAAAACCCGAACGAGTGGATTCATAACAAAAATTGCTGAACCGCCGACTCTACCGGTCCGACAACAGGTCCGTTATTCTTAACCTGGAACCACCCTATTTGGCGGGAAAAGTTCTACGCTCCCACATCCTTTCATCTGCCTTCTCTCTCTCTCTCTCTCTCTCTCTCTCTCTCTCTCTCTCTCTACCTATTCCGCCATTTGCCTTTGACTCTCAAACCAAACTAGGGGTGGCAAATGGGCGGAATTGGGTTAAAATGGGTAAGTTGCAAATGGGTTGGGTCTTTAATGGGTCATTGACAAAGTTAGAGCCATTAATTTTGAGTCAAATTACCCATACCCAACCCAACCCATTTATTTTAAAGCAAACCCTACTCGCCCTTTAACCCAATTTCATACTATATACTAAAATTTAAAATGACTAAAATATCAATGTACACCATAGTTTTAAATCGCGGTATCGGTCGCCGTCGCGGTATCGGTCGCGGTATATCGGTATCGGGACGTATCAGTGATACGTCGCGGGAATCGGGTGTCGCGGTCGTGAATTTTTAAAAATCATCAGCAACATGTATAAAACTTGAAAAATATACTTTTGCCCCCAACATTGGCTTAAATGATCACATTTTAATTAATTTAAGACATGTAATAGCCCATTCTATTCATGTGAAATATCCGATAATTTATCAAAACCCGCAAGTCAATAAGATTTTACAAATATGAGAAAAATGCAACATTATGAGTTTCGATATAATTAACATAAATAGCAAAAATAAGATGAAGACATTAAAATAAACACACCATAAAGGTTTTACATTACATAATCGCTAGCCACAACTAGTTTCAAGCTCATAGCTTTTAAGTCATACATAATTTTGCTAATACAACTTCAATGCCAGAATGAATGGCGTGGAGGTACCAGAGGATCTACATATTCCTCATTAAATTGATCATCACCATGACTATTTTGCCCAATAGATCCAAACAAATATCCGTAGAAGTTGTTGGTGAAATTACAGCGCGCAAAATTATTGGTGGTGCCGCTACTATCGGATTGTTGTTGTGAATACCCATGTGTTGATGAACTTGATGGTTCTCTGACTGTAGGATTACTACCATATGAAGAGCTCCCACTATATGAATGCTGGTGAGATCGATGTGGATATCCTATCCCCATAAATGGTGGTTCTGGTTGATTAAAATAAGATTGCTGTTCTTGAGGGGGATAATATGGATATATAGGGTCTTTGCTGCCAATGATGTCCTCTCCCATGATCTTGCCCAAATTCAAGCTGTCCAAATTGGTCTCTAAGATTATGATTAGTATAAATGTCACTAATAGGACGTGAACGTCTAGGCCTATTCAATCCCCCATCACCAGATGATACAGAGTGTAGTCGTCGTTGCGTAGAATCCCTAATTCCACCATCCTCCTCATGATAAGTAGTGTGATTCACTATATTATCTTGTGCTTCGCAACCATTAGGACCATCATCATCCTCACTGCCACTACCAGATGGACTCAAACCACGACCTCCACTTGAACTATTTTCAGATGGGTCTACATTTTGGGGATTCTGCGTATCACCTGTATCCAACCATTCTGAATTGTCTACATCATCCAATATTGCATGCTCTTCCTCTTGCAACCATTCAGCTAATGGATCATCCTCGTCAAAGATGTAATCAAGATTAATGGGATTAAAATGATCATCTCTCTCCTCATCACTTCTTCTAGTCGCATGCCTAATCTTTAGCCTCATATTGTAGTACACATAGACAATCTTGTTTAATTTCTGATATTTTAATCGATTCCTTGTCTTTGTGTGTATAAGGCTAAAGGTACTCCAGTTTCGCTCACAATTTGAAGAAGAAGTGGTTTGACTCAATACTTTCACAGCAACTTTTTGAAGTTGGGGGGCAGATACGCCATAATGGATCCACCATTCAGCTACATAAAAAAAAATTAGAAATACTAGACTCAAGATGATGCATTTATTGGACTATAATATAAAAGAAGATGGTAAATTATAAAAGAGTGTCACTTAAATAATTACCAGGATTAGTTGCTTGAACTGCTGCTTGGGCCACTATTGTTCCAAAAGTATCTTCTTTATTTCGAAATACCGAAATCTGCACATCATAATATATTTTTATCACAAATCTAAATTAATGAGCAATATATTGGCATAAGAAGTAAAAGAACTATAAATTAACAACTTACTTGGTTGATGGCTTCCACTTGCTCATTTAGATCTGGCAGTAATCTCATAATTACTTTTCTAACTCCATCCATAACCTCCCTATGATTCGACAAGTTGCCACCGTATTGATATATTGGATTTAGAAAATAACCTGCATTTATTTATTGAGCCCATAAGAAAGTTAAACAATGAAATAAATTTTCAAATATGTCCTTTTACATTGCAATTGTCAATTTAGCAGCAACTAAAAAAGTCCATGACTGAAAAATCATTAGTTAGTTGAAAAGACAAATTATAAAATTAGAGTCGGCAATTTTGGCGCCTCAAGCAGTGCATCCCTTTTACAATGGAGTGGTTTTAGTCCAAATTCAAAATTGAATTACCCGCCGGCCAATTGGTAAAAGTTTGTCCAGGGAAAAAGGTAACATCCTATCATCTGTAACTTGCTAATCCCCCTGACATACCCCCGGCCCCACCTCCCTTTTCCGGGACTACTCCGCCTCTTTGCACTGGTTCAAACGGATTAAAAATTGAAACACTTATTTTCGTAACTATATTTTTTAATCTATAAAGGACAAAAAAAGAAAAATAAAACAGTCGGATAAACATGATCAATTGAAACACTTTTTTTCTCTCAATTACTTTACAAAACCTAAAATTAGCCTTGAACCTATTATTAAAGAGAAAAAAATTCAAACCGGAAAGAAAGAAAATGAAAAAAAAAAAACCAAATTGGAAATAAAGGGGTGTTCGGATAAATAAGCCAAAGTGGCTTATTTTTTATCTTTATTCAAATTTTTTTCATATTTCTTGGCTTATTGTCAATTTTTTGGGATTATTGCATCCCTATGACAAGAGGAATCTAAAAAATAAAATTTTTGACCGAAATCCAATTTTTTTGAATAAAGACGAAACAATTAGCTTATTGGCTTATTTTCATTTTTTTTGGGTTTGTTTGGCTCATTTTTTGACGGGATAGCCATTAGCTTTTTTAGAAGAACAAAGCCTAAAAGGGGGGAAAAAAAAAAAGAAGAAGAAGCAAACTGTAAAGAAAGAAACAAAAGGAAGAGAGAGAGGGAGGGAGGGAGAGAGTAGTCCCAAAAAAGGGAGGTGGGGCCCGGGGTGTGTGTCGCCGGGGGGGGGGGGGGGGGGGGGGGGGGGGGGGGGGTGTGTGGGGAGGGGAATAGCAGGTGGTACAGTCTCCTATTGAATAAAAGTAAGTAATAAAATAGTACTATCAAATATTAAGTTAGTCAAATAGGCTTTCATAACTTTGTAGCCTTTTAGGCTACTTGCACCTTTACCTGCGAATTGTCACGTGCAGGACACAATTGGTATGTGGATGCAATAATTCTAACACCACATCTATTTACGCACCCATTTATGCACCCATATTCACAATAAAGGTGGGGTCCACATGCACTGAATGTATAGTGTGTGTGGGCTCCACCCTTGTTGTGAGTGTAGATGTGTAAATAGGTGTTTAAATAGGCGTGGTGGTAGAAGGACTCATGTGGATATATGGGTTCAATAGTTTGTTCACTGTGTTCAGTTGACCGATTGACCCCACTGAATATGAATTGGAGTCGCCTCGGCACTTGATGCTTGGAGAAAACACAGTACGAGTTCTAAAAATTGATGGTGACATAACATATCACTTGTTAGGTCCTGTTCCAGAACATCTTCTTAAAAAATAAGTGTTTATTTCATATTTTCAAACTCAAAAATAATGTAAATGAAAAATAATTTTTAATTTTTTTGTCACCGTATTAAAGATCTCAATGAGATCTATCAAACAAGATACGTATTGATAGAAAAATTATTTGCATAAGCACATAATTTCTGAGTTTAAAATTGCCTTTTTAAAAAATAAATACTTGTTTTCCTTTCCGGAACGAAGCCAAGTCACTTGTTGCTTAGATTTTTCTCAAAAGAACTAGGACTAAATACTAATATTTTAAATTCATCATAAAAGTGTAAAATATTTACCTGCTGCATGCAAATCCGTATGTAACTGAATAGCCCATCGACGGTTGATAATTCTCCAAAACTCGGTATAGTAACGACAATCATTTTGTATTGCCATCTTAGCCCTGTCCATGGCTTCGTATATTAACCCCATCGTGGGTTTTCGATCCCCGTCCACAAGCCTAAGTACCTTCACCAGCAATTCTTGTACTTTTAGTATATCTGCAGCTTTTGCCCAAAAATCCTTACATTCAAGGATATCTCTAACTTCTTTCGCCCCTTCCATTCTAGCATATCAAGTAGCTTTCCATTCGGTAGAATTGAACATATCTTTCAAACCAATCTTGTATCTAACCAAACTCTCCAAAGTAATAAAATTGGTGGCAAAGCATGTGATGACGGGCCGTAACAAATCTCTTCCATCGGTGTAATTTTTCATGTAATTAACGACCCAATCATAATTATAAATGAAACGTGTGACTTTCTTTGCCTTTTCCAACACCGCTTTCACATTCTTTTTCTCACCAATTACCTCCAAGATCAAATCAATGCAATGAGCGGCACATGCGGTCCATAAGTTTCTTACCAGCCGCCTTCATAGCGGCTTCGTTGTCCGTTATAATTTGGACAATATATTGCTCCCCAATTTCTTCCACTACCTTATCCATGAGGCCGAAGTAGTAATCCGCTATTCTGCTAAGTACATCTGTTGCATCAATAGACTTGTGAAAAACTGTTCCACGATTGCTATACACAAGAAAATTAACGAGGTGCCTCCTTCTAGGTCCTGACCATCCATCACACATAATGTTAACACCTCTCTCCTCCCAAGTAGTCTTCAAAGATCCTATCCATTTTTGTATGGCATCGTATTCTTTAGGCAAATAAACTTCAACCACCTACAATAACCAAAAATAAAACAGAATGTAAAGCATGCTTAATGTTATTTTCCAAATAGCATGCAATAGCATAAACACTAGAAGAAATGTTTGTAAGCTTTAACTGTGAGACTCACCTCGTATGAACTTGGAAGTTTTGTTCCTTTCCCAACCTCTCTAGCAACATCAAGCATTGGTTCAAGCCATGGAGAATTTACCGTATTTGATGACAACCGTGTATATAGCACAAATTGGCTAACTGCCCTTCCCAATTTTTGCTTTGCTGCCTTCAAGAATCGACTAGACAATTTCGATTGTTTCTGCCCTTTACTCCAATGAAGATCAACCTCTATTTCTGCCAATCGTGCTTCTGGTGTTGTTAAACTGGACCATTGCTTTTTTGTGTTAGTCTCGCGAGCACTAGAACATTGTTTAGAAAAACCAGGAGGAGGCCCAATATCATGATTGCCGCTACCTCCAGCCCCACTACTTCCTCCTACATGATATCTACCCCCTGTTCTGTTTTGAAATCTTTGTCTCTCCTCGTGTTCATATTGCATTCTTACGCTTTCTTGTCGTGCTATGGTCATTTCTAGATCTGAGTCATCATTATCATTATTAAATGCCGCATATTCATATTCCTCGCCACATTGAGTAGCTCTTATTTGTTCCTTCAATTCCTCATGTCTTTTTCTTTTATCTTCCTGTTTTTTGCTATAGTCTTTCAAATGTTTCATCATTAACTCCCGAACTTCACCACTAACACTAGGACATGAGGACACTTGTCCTTTTTTGTGTGCTAAATGTTCTTTCAACCTAGTTATACCACCACTCACTATTTTCCCACAGAAAATGCATTGTGATTTGTTTCTGTTGTTTTCAACCATTTTTCCAAACTTCCACCCAATATCATCACTAGGAGTATTTGGATCAAACCCAGTACCACTACTACCTGCACCACGTCCACGCGACATTTAATTTGATGATTAACCTATGAAAAACAAGTAATATCAAAAATCATTAATTAGTAATTACCAAAAATAAAAATAAAACTAACGAAATCTTAATAATGAGAAGAAAACAAAATATTGCCAATGTATAAATATTCTTTCCCTTTCAAAGAGAACTCCTCTTGACTGTATATCCACTTGTTTAATTTTTATTTCACAGATGTTTGCCAGTGTATAAACTAATGTACTGTTTTTTTAAAAAAAAAAATTAGCACTTCTAAGATCTACTCCCTCCGTCCCAAAATGTTTGTTCAGTCCACAAAATGGAGTATTAAAAATAATGTAATTGTTTCAAGAAAAAATAATGTAATTTTTTCAAGAAAAAATTTCAATAAGCCAATTTTTTCGTCTTTATTAAAAAAATTGAATTTCGGTCAAAAATTTTTACTTTTTAGACTCCTCCCGTCGTGAGGATGCAATAATCCTCAAAAAATTGATAATAAGCCAAGTGATATGAAAAAAATTTGAATAAGGACAAAAAATAAGCCACTTTGGCTTACTTGTCCGAACACCCACAGATCGTGAGTTGTGCCACGCAAAATCAACAAGAGGAGAGAAATACCAAATCAAAGTATCAGGATTCAGGGGAATTGTGGATAAAAAAAAAAAGTTATCAAGGAAAGAAATAGGCAGTCACCGAGCCGTAAGCAGCCACCGAGCCGTACGGCTCGCTCTCTCTCTCTCTCTCTCTCTCTCTCTCTCTCTCTCCCCCCCCCCCCCCCCCCCCCCCCCCCAGATAAAGAACCCCACATCAAAGTAATCAGGGGAAAGAAAAAGGCAGCCACGGCTCTCTCTCTTCTCTGAGTTCTCTCTCTCTCTCTCTCTCTCTCTCTCTCTCTCTCTCCAAACAAAAAAAATCCCAAATCAAAGTATGGAAAAAAATACCTTCAAAGTTCAATCTACAGTTATTCCTTTGTTCTCCTCTTTCCGTTTACTTCACCAAATCAGCACAAAGCCACACATGCTCTGCATCAGCAAGGAGTACCAGCCATTTCTCAAGAATCTTAAACCAGTTTTTTGGAATTTTTTTCCTTTCTTGAAATATGTTGAAGAGTGACTTGTTGGAGAAAGAAATTTGTGAAAGAATGAAGATAGAAGAGAAGATAAGAAAGCAACGGCAGTCGGCAGGTAAAGATCGGATTTTGGTTTCAAGTTCAACTGCTGTGTTGTTATCTACTTATTTTCCAAAACAAGATCCAAAATTTTAGGGAAAAAGCTGTGAAAAGTGAAAGAGTTGATGGTTTGATGCTTGATGTTCTGTGAAACGAGCTCTGTTTTTTTTTTTTTTTTTTGATGAACCGGTCTGAACCGGCCGAACCTGTCCACAAATCTGTTACATACCGATACGTATCGGGAACCGACCGGTTCAGCTGCGATTTTCAGTCTCCTCGTTATATCGGCCTATATCCGAACCGGAAGTCCCAAATTCTGGTACGAACCGGCCGATACGGTTCGTACCGGCCGATATTAAAAACTATGGGTACCAGGGAAGATGACAAAGGGGGATCCGGTGTGGCTGAGACTTTTGGTATATAATGTGTAAAAGACACGTGTCACGTTTTTTGTAAACTATGATAGGGAGCTGGGACAGGCAAAGTGGGACAGAGGATCCGAGTCCATTTTCTCCCTCATTTCTTGGCCTCCAAAGCATTCAACAGTTTTTCTATATTTTATATGCACTCTATACTCCGATTTTGGGGGTATTTTTGAGATTAAAATTGAATGGTTAGCTTCGGTTTTGTTTCCGGTGTAGAAATATCTAGCAGGATGATCCAGCAAGGTTTGATGGCTTCTACCACCTCCTCTGTGGCGATCAACTCCACCATGCACTACCACTAATAATTATAGTACAAGTGTAGCATTGGCAAGGCAGGTGCAAGTTTCTACGAAAACTTACATGTGTAGACACCCTATTTTGGACATTAGTTTACTTACGGTCTTTGATTCCCCGATGATGAAATGGATCAAGAACACCCCGGAAATGTTAGTATGTTTGAGCTCCGAGCATTCCAAAAACCCTTTCAGATCCCTTTCATATGCTCCAAACCAGAACCAAGAGGCCTGAACAAAACCCAACTTGCATACGCTGGTACTCACCTGGCGTGCGCTGGTTCTCTGCCAAATGTCAGTCATCGGTCAACTTTTACCATTGACCAGACTTGAATTAGCGTACGCCAGTTATCAACTGGCATACGCCAGTCAAACCTCCGCTCAAACTTGTGTTTTTAAGCATGCAGAAGCCATGGGTAGGGTCTATAACACATGAGAATCTTCCAATTCATCGAAAAAGCAGTCTCGGCCGGGTGACATCTCTTACACCCATCCCATCACCTTTCTCCTCTCATCCAATGAGAAGGAAGGCTTAAGGGCTAAGGTTCCAATCACTTTGACTGTCCTTAAACCCTTCTCTCTCCCTTTCCCCTATATATACCCCCCTCCATTAGCCTTAAAAAGGGGTTGTTTCTCCAAGTTTCAAGCTTCAAATCTATTTCTTTCTCTTTTCTTGATTTTCTTGCTTGCTCTTCTTTCATCCATTGAAAGAGTAAACAAGAGACCCCTCCATACACCTCTTACAGTCAAACATCCACCACCCTCCATCATCCAACCCTCAAGTTCAAAGCTCAAACATCTCTCAAAACCAAAGGTATACACTTTTGTAATTTTTTCTGTTCTGATCCCTGAGGGGATGGCTGGCAGGGTCAAGGCTCGTAATCAATACCAGTCCCGGCCCTAAAGCTAGCAAGGTTGCAAAACAAAACAAAAAAAGTTTCTGACTAGATTCGGCGTGCGCAAGTCATAAGCCCGCGTACGCCGATCCGTGGCAGTGCGTACAATTTTTAATTTGATCTGTCTGGAATCTGTCTGGAATTGGCATACTCCAATTCGGAGCCCTCCGAAACTGGCGTACTCCAGTTGTGAAATGGGGTCTAGATCTATGTTTTATTCTTTATTTCTTATCTATTCATCACCTTATTGCATGCTAAAAACTAGTTTACTGCTTTCTATATTTAGAACTGTTTAATTGAAGCATTTAATATTTATTCATATCTACTTTAGAAGGCCTCGGGATCTTTCTGGTCACGTTCCAGAGTCCAGATGATGCAAAGCCAAGCACTGGACAAGAGATATGATTGGCATACGGTCTCACACGACTGGCGTATGGTAGTTATGTCAATGGTCCAGTGGCTGGCCCTTGCATGGTAGCTTAGTCTTGGCCTCTAGTTATTCCCCACACTGTTTATGGGGTGTTCTTTTGCTTTTCATGGCTTAAAGCCATCTCACCTGTCTAAAGCCCTCTCACCTGTCTGTAACTGTATATATCCTGTTATATAAACTGCGTGGTTTGTCCTGAGTGTGCACTGGTCCTTTCCAGAGCCTAGAGGGTTGAAAATAAGAGCTGTGAGCTTAGATCTACCGGCGCACGCCAGTCTTATAGTGGAGTACGCAGGTTACCTTTGTATGCAGTGGCCTGGCCGTTGCATACAGATTTTCTCCTGCGTGCGTCACTCCAGATCAGGGTTCTCCAGTCTGTTTAAAATGCTCATAGACGTCTGTTTTCAATCTATACTTACTCCAAGCAAATCATCCATAAAACATTTTGTCACATAAGCTTCAATTGTTATAGTCTTAATCCCCATTAACTGTTCCCCCGCCCTAACTGGCTAAAAATGATTAATGAGAGAAAAATGCAAATGTTTTATAAAAATGTCTGAGTAGAGACCAATCCCCGGATTGGGCAAGAGGGGTGCCATAAAACCCTTCCCCTCTCGTAACTTGGCTCCCGAACCTCAGATATCGAACGTGACGACGGACCAGTCTACACCTTTTCAAACTTAAACAACGTAGCAAAACGTTTCAAGTTCAGTTCCTTGGGTATTTCTCCGTTAAAACCCGAGTGGCGACTTTGAATCGAAGCGTTTCGTTGCACTTTTCCAAAAAAAGGGCCGCACCCAAATTTTTCGTAAAATTTTCAGGGTGTGTACCCACAGTGTCGACTCTGTTGGGGACTCATTGCATTACTCAATATTGGCAATTAATACATAAATGAACAAATTTTCAAAAGTTTGTCAAAACAGTACGCTCCGCGCTGCTAAAGAACGGAATGGTAACGTAACAGGATCTCAGCGTCCAACCAATCCGAACTGGGGCTTTTACTATTGTTCACTTGTATAGTTTTCTCCAAGTATTGATTAATAAAAGTGAGCCAAATTCAAAAAGGCGTTTTTCAAAGCTTTGCGTTTCTCTCTCAATCATTCTTTGGCATTTTTCACTTACATCGATGTTGGCTAGCCCCGTTGAGGTGTTTTGGGTAACCGGCACAGTTTACTGGAGCCCGGGGTCTCAAATGCCCAACAACCTTGGACGATGATGAGTCATAACACCGTTCAACCATTGCTTTGCTACACGCATTGCAGTGGGAGGTATACCGCGGCTCTAGTTAGAGGAATCCCTTTAAACCAAAACCAGTCTTTACATGTGTACAAAGCAGTAGAACCTTCCAATCTAGGACAGGAACCCGCAGGGTAGGATTACTTGCATCTAACCCCCATATATTGTCTATGTGTTACTGCTTTCCATATCGCATACTTGTACATACATTCATACCGTTTTGCGTAGGAGCATGCTAGGGCGGCTTTTAGGTTGTCTCTTGTCGAGTTTGTCTTATGCCAATTAGGACGTTGCCTTGACCCGATGAAGAGTCGTGCATCTTGATGGTGCACGTTATCAATTTTCAAAATCCTTGGATCAGCAAGACTTTGAGAAATTAAGATTTTCTAAGTCCTTATCTAAACCAGATCAAAGTTTCAAATAGAAAACTAGGAACAACGGAGAGAATGTCGTGATACTTACACAATCCAAGTTAAGTGCTAAATACTTACACCATTCAGGCTCTAGTAGAGTGCTGCTTACGCCACCTCGGTTCTGGTATCACGTCATCTACACCGAGTTGTTCCGACCTCCAAAATTGAAACTTTGAAAACGGAGTAGTCAAAGGCTTTGACTATTTTGACATCTCTTAGTGTTAGTCGATTCAAATAAGAATACACCGTTGAAAAGAAATCCGAGGATTCTGGCAGCATCTAAACGTTATGAGACAAACTCGTTTCTAGAGTCTAGGAGGACACCAACGACGATGACGTGTGCATTGCATTTCTTCAAATTCTTTCAAAAGCTTGTTGCGGAACGCCACTGAGTTCTCATTTACTTTGCTGTCAAAAGCTTAAAGCCATCGCCCTCATCAATCATCAATCCAAAATGGCAGCACCAACAGAGATGGTTGAACTGAAAAAGGCTGTAGAGGAGCTAGGCCACAAAATGGACAAACAAATGATCATGGTCCAGGGACTGGTTGATCTCGTTACCACCATAGCCCCGTAGCCAGGTATGGGGCTAATCAAGGAGTCCTCTCAAGCCTGCCATACTCCTGCGGTCGGAACCAAGCTGTGCTCGAAAGATATGTTCAAAGTTCTGACTGAGTTTCATGAAGCCAAAACTCACCCGAAGAAGGATGCTGATTCCCTGTCCAAAGCCAATCCCAAAAGGGAAGATATGCACGTCAAAGAGATCAATTCCAAAGGCAAAAGAGTTCATCTAGTTGATGGTGCATTGTCGTGCAGATGCAAAGCAAGCAAAGGTTCCACTTTGAATCCCTAATCCAATCGCCGGAACCCACCAAGGACCTTCTCCCGCTTCTCCACACCTTTGTCCTTAGTTTATGAAAAGCTCCTCGAAGTTGGCTTCCTCAAGCCACTCCTTCCAACTCCTTCACCTCGAACATTCCCGGCATCCTACAATTCAAATGCCTATTGTGCTTTCCATCAAATGCCTGGCCATCTCACCGATGCATGCTTCCGCCTTCGACAGGAAATTCAAGATCTCATCGATAACAACACCATTCAAGCTCCACCCCCATCAAAGCCCAATGTCATATCCAACTTTATGCCTCAACACGGTTCCAACTCACGTGTTAGCCAGCTATCCATCGGCTCCACTCGACTCAACCTAAGCTCCACCATATTCAACCCTAGCCTCTACATCATCCCAGAAAATCAATCCAAGCCAATTTTGCCTCTTCCGTCCGAACCCGAGGTTAACTTGATGGCCATAAGTGTAGTTGAGATCCTCACTATAAACACCTAGGTTGACAGTGATGAGGAGCCTGCAAAGGAAGAATTCAAGAGGAAGCTTGATCAATCAAAGAAGAAGGCGGACAAGCTGTGGTCCTGTGATCATGAGGACTTTGGGGCTGTTGCTCAAGGAGTTTTCTCAAGTGGGTCTGGCCGAAGAAGCTAAAGAAGCCGAAGTGCTGTTGCTTGGGCCTGTTGTCCTCTAGCTCCCGCCTCTCTACAGGGAAGTCAAGGGTAACTATAAAAGTTGCATTTTCAAATCGCGTCTAAATTGCATTGACACTTTCGAGTCTAAGTCCAACACAGTGTCTGTCAAGTCATCTAAGTCTAGCTCTGAGTCAGAGTTTATGCCTCTTGGCCCTCCATATCGTAGCTTCTATCCTCAATTCGAGTCTTTTTATTGTACTTGGCAACCTCGAGGGTTTTATGATATGCATTATCCTGCTTCTAAGTACTTTGATGGCTTTTTAATAAACTATGTCGACGCTGACAACGAAGGGATAGATTTCGATGGGATCATCCCCAGGGAAATGTGTTCCCTCACTGAAAGGAAAAACGAAAGGCATGCTCAGCCTCTAAAAGAATAAGTAATTTCAAATAAACTTGAAAGATGAGGTAGACTCCCGGATGGTTCAAATTGGTTCAACGCTGTCCCCAGAAGAGCGTGGCGTCCGTTCAAACTTGTTCAAAGAATTCAACATCTTGACATGGTCTCACAAAGACACACCTAGTGTTGATCATGAGATAAAGAAGCATTGAATCCCCTGCTACCGGATGCCAAGCCAGGACGCAGAAGCTCAAAAGGCTCCAGGCCTCGTACCATGTTCAAAACAGTAACAGCAATGTTCCATCAAGTGCACATTAAAAGGGTGCAAAAGTGACCTAGAGTGAGGCATATCAAACCAAAGCAGTCAGGACCCTTTTACTATCAAAGTCATCTCATCTGGGGCTGCAGTCAAAGATCATCGACCTCGACGGCGACGAATTGAATACCGTGGTCAACGTGGATCAATTCAACTACTACTTTTCCCTGAGAGAAGCTTGTTGGGCTGAAAACCCCAAGGGTGGGCAGTTCCAAGCAAAAGTTAGAGCAGCCTGTTAGACCGAAAACCTAAAGAGGCGGCTTGGGCAAAAAATAAATAAATAGGCAAAAAGTCAAAAGCTCGCTAGGCTGAAAACCTAAAAAGGTGGCACTGAGCAAAAGTTAGAGCGCAAAAAGAAAGGCAAAATACACGAGTGAACCTTGGCCCGAACTACGTTTTGGCCTGATTCCCCTGAAGGGGATACGTAGGCAGTCTCTCTCTTCGAGACTCGGTCATAATCTATCAACTGAATCTCAAGTTTTGGCTTTAGTGCACCACGTTGGCCGCCTGAACTATGTTTTGACAAATCCTTCCCTGAGGTGCGGTCGCAATCTATCAATTGAATCTAAGGCTTTGGTCCATCGCCGTAGTCAAGAAGAAGACAGGCTTCATTGGAGAATCAGAAAGGGTAAACCTTTCATCTTTCAATCTTATTTCAAATTACTACTTCAATTTCAAAGCTGAGCAAAAACCTTAAAATATTTGAAGCATAAAAAACAGAATGAAATGCTTGCGAGGCCTAATGGCTCACAGTTTATTCTAAGTTTAGTGAAGTCTAGTTTGAGTGGGTGCGGCAGCTTTGTAGCCACACGCGAGGTTCATGCGTGCTTGTTCAAAATGATGTGCGTTGGTCTCAAACTTGCACGCGCCTATTCGATTCCTGGAGCAGGCAACAGTAGGCAGCCATCATGCCTACCAAAGATTTTGGACCCCTGCGGGGGTACTTCAAGTTCAAATCAAGGTCTCGGCGCCTCGAAAGTTGTTCGATCGTTCAAAGCACCTCAAATGTCATTCAATGGAATTTTGCCAAGTTTTCCAAGCCGTGCAAGTCATGTGAACCTAATGTGACTGTACGGGGGTGTTGGTTTCGGTCCAGGCCTATACGAGTCATCCCTTTGTGTCTTTTTGTCCATCTTTGCGGCATTTTTCAATGTTTCAGTCTGTTTCCCATTCTGGGGCTTTCTTCTCAATTTTGGTTGTTCGCACAGGTCATTGTACATCTATTTGACCTTACGCAAGTGTCAGTTTCACCTGTCGAGAAATATTTGAGTTTTGGCTCATTAATGCCCAAAATCTCATTATTTTCCATGTGTCTAAGAGTTTGTGTCTTGTCCTGGGGCTCTTTCTCCCTTTTCGTTTGAGCTAGGCGAGTCCGTACATATATGTGTATATCTGTTTGTCGACTCAGTTCGCTTGTCAATGCGAATTAGATATTAGTGGTGGGTTTATGCACTCTTTTTCAAAAGAGAATCAATAAACTGGGAAAAGTAATTTTTACATTGTTAGTCTATCCTCTATCTTCTATCCCAACAGTGGAATCTCATAAATAGCAAGAGTATGTCAGCCTAAGGCCAAACAAATTATATCTATGGGGCATATTCGCCTAAGCATGAAGGAAGGGATTCGCAGGCCCAACACCGCTACTAAATGTCGATTGGGGACCGCTTAATGCCCCTCTATTTTGGCACGCAAGTCTGAAACTCAAAAGCAGAAGGCAGTGAAGTAAGGAGACTCAGTGGTAGTCCTTAGGCATCGTCCTCCTCTTAGGAGCCGCCCTTAGCTTGCGTCTGCGTTTTCAATTTGTGCATTCAATTTAGTACATATCATTGCATATTGTATATCAACTGTTGAAACAGGAAAGGTCTATCAAGTGAAAAAGAATGCTTGTCCAGTATCGAAAGCAACAAGTACTCACGATTTTGGGGGTTCATACCTGGGATCTAGTCACTACTAGAACTGGAGCCGGAGCCGCTGCTCTGGGATGGTGCAATTATAAGGAGAGTGCCACATGCCGTTCTCCCTATCCATTTCTCCATGGCGAATGTCAAGCACACAGCCTACTCCACTAGCACCTGGAGCACACTTTGGCGATCAGAATACAATTCAAAGCAGCAATGACTTGTGCTACCCAAATCCAAGTTCACCAACGGCACATTCATCCTGAAGAATGATCCTCCAGTCTTGTCCAATCCAATCAACAACGATCTACCCGTCCTTCAAATCAATTCAACCAATGACGGTCAGCCATATCGTACTTCAAATCAATTCAATCAACGATGGTCAGCCATATCGTCCTTCAAATCAATTCAATCAACGACGGTCAGCCATATCGTCCTTCAAATCAATTCAATCAACGACGGTCAGCCATATCGTCCTTCAAATCAATTCAATCAACGACGGTTTACCCGTCCTTCAAATCAATCCAATCAACGACGGCCAGCCATGTCGTCCTTCAAATCAATTCAATCAACGACGACCAGCCGTGTCGTTCTTCAAATCAATTCAATAAACGATGGCCAGCCATGTCGTCCTTCAAATCAATTCAATCAACGACAGTCTACCTATCGTTCAAATCAATTCAATCAATGGCGATCAGAATATCATCCGCTTCAATCAATGGCGATCAAAATATTGTCTACTTACATCTTTCAACGGCATTCAGAATATCGCCCAACTCAACGGCAGTCCGCCGGTACAATTCAATGATGGTCCGTGTCATCCTCAACGATGACCCACCGTCCAGCTCAATAGCAGTCCGTTCGTCCAATCGGCACAACAATCATCCGCCTATCCTGATCCACATCGGTCTATAGTTAGCGTAGCTTCCAGCAACCCTTTTACTCTGTCTCGGATGGTCTTTGATAAGGAGATTCGCTCTGATTCCCAACGGATGGAATTCAACCTACCTGACACGACCTACCCGTGTTTGTTGGAAGTTGTGTGTGCCAAGGATAGATCGATCCCCAGCAACGATGGTCCGCCCTTCCATCCCAATTCAACGACAGCCTGTCCTGTCCAACTCTGCAGTGACAAATTTTTCTGTCCAATTCGACCAACAAGCGGCGATTTGCTCGTCCAAATTCCACTTCCATCTCCATCAGCGGCAGCCACTCGTCCAAATTCAACCAACCAGGTTCTTTAAGTTTCATGTCTACTTTGACTTGTATGTCCTGTTCTGGAAAGCCTGGAAGGGTGTCTAGAAAACCTTTGACGTTACATGTACCAAGATAATGGTGCTCCAAGTGCTGTCAAAGGGGGGCTACTGTAGACACCCTATTTTGGACATTCCAGATTAGTTTACTTACGGTCTTTGATTCCCCGATGATGAAACAGATCAAGAACACCCCGGAAATGTTAGTATGTTTGAGCTCTAAGCATTCCAAAAACCCTTTCAAATCCCTTTCATACGCTCTAAACCAGAACCAAAAGGCCTTAACAAAACCCAACTTGCATACGCTGGTACTCACCTGGCGTGCGCTGGTCCTCTGCCACATGTCAGTCATCGGTCAACTTTGACCATTAACCAGACTTGAATTGGCGTACACCAGTTATCTACCGGCGTACGCCAGTCAAATCTCCGGTCAAACTTGTGTTTTTAAGCATGCAGAAGCCATGGGTAGGGGTCCATAACACATGGGAATCTTCCAATTCATCGAAAAAGTAGTCTCGGCCGGGGGACATCTCTTACACCCATCCCATCACCGTTCTCCTCTCATCCAATGAGAAGGAAGGCTTAAGGGCTAAGGTTCCAGTCACTTTGACTATCCTTAAACCCTTCTCTCTCCCTTTCCCCTATATATACCCCCCTTCATTAGCCTTAAAAAGGAGTTGTTTCTCCAAGTTTTAAGTTCCAAGTCTATTTCTTTCTCTTTTCTTGGTTTTCTTGCTTGCTCTTCTTTCATCCGTTGAAAGAGAAACAAGGGACCCCTCTATACACCTCTTACAGTCAAACATCCACCACCCTCCATCATCCAACCCTCAAGTTCAAATCTCAAACATCTCTCAAACCTCAAAACCAAAGGTATACACTTTTGTACTGTTTTTCTGTTTTGATCCCTGAGGGGGTGGCGGCAGGGTCAAGGCTGGTAATCAATACCAATTCTGGCCCTAAAGCTAGCAAGGTTTCAAAAAAAAAACGTTTCTGACTAGATTCGGCGTGCGCAAGTCGTAAGCCCGCGTACGCCGATCCGTGGCAATACGTACAGTTTTTAATTTGATCTGTCTGGAATCTGTCTGAAAATGGCGTACTGCAGCTCGGAGCCCTCCGGAACTGGCGTACTCCAGTTGTGAAATGGGGTCCAGATCTTTGTTTTATTCTTTATTTCTTATCTATTCACCACTTATTGCATGCTAAAAACTAGTTTACTGCTTTCTGTATTTAGAACTGTTTAGTTGAAGCATTTAATATTTATTCATATCTGCTTTAGAAGGCCTCTGGGATCTTTCTGGTCATGTTCCAGAGTCCAGATGATGCAAAGCCAAGCACTGGACAAGAGATATGACTGGCGTACGGTCTCACATGACTGGCGTATGGTAGTTATGTCAATGGTCCGGTGGCTGGCCCTTGCATGGTAGCTTAGTCTTGGCCTCTAGTTATTCCCCACACTATTTATGGGGTGTTCTTTTGCTTTTCATGGCTTAAAGCCATCTCACCTATCTGTAATTGTATATATCCTGTTATATAAACTGCGTGGTTTGTCCTGGGTGTGCATTGATCCTTTCCAGAGCCTAGAGGGTTGAAAATAAGAGCTGTGAGCTTAGATCTACCGGCGCACGCCAGTCCTGTAGTGCAGTACGCAGGTTACCTCTGTATGCAGTGGCCTGGCCAGTGCATACAGATTTTCTCCTGTGTGCGTCACTCCAGATCAGTGTTCTCCAGTCTGTTTAAAATGCTCACATACATTTGTTTTCATTCTATACTTGCTACAAGCAAATCATCCATAAAACATTTTGTCATATAAGCTGCAACTTGTTACAGTCTTAATCCCCATTAACTGTTCCCCCGCCCTAACTGGCTAAAAATAATTAATGAGAGAAAAATGCGAATGTTTTATAAAAATGTCTGAGTAGAGACCAATCCCCGGATTGGGCGAGAGGGATGCCATAAAACCCTTCCCCTCTCGTAACTTGGCTCCCGAACCTCAGATATCGAAGGTGACGACGGACCAGTCTACGCCTTTTCAAACTCAAACAACATAGCAAAACGTTTCAAGTTCGGTTCCTTGGGTATTTCACCGCTAAAACCAGAGTGGCAACTCTGAATCGAAGCGTTTCGCCTCACTTTTCCAAAAAAAGGGTCGTAACCAAATTTTTCGTAAAATTTCCGAGGGCGTGTGCCCACAACATGTATACTCAGGTCGATGCCTGAGACTTCGCCGGTGTTTCTGTGTGCATTATTTGATGGTTGTCTTCTACCGCGACCGACTTGGTCATAGCCGTTACAGTTGTGGCCTCCTCTACATATTTTCATAGCCGTTACGGTTACGATTTCTTTTGTTTTATTTACATTGTAATAACACCAAACGAGTTCCTTGTTGGAACTCCCACTAAATGCTGCGAATATACAAAATTATTCGGAACAAGTTCCAATTGAAAATCATATATTCACCAAAACCTAACAACAAATTAATGGGATTCCGAGGTAGGTTTGAGCAAATATATAACAAAAGAAATCGTGAATTGTGACCTGTTAGGAGTGCTTCCTTTTTTTGAATTTTTTTTTTTTAATCGGAAGTCTTAGGATTAGAAGTGCTAGCTAGCTGTATGTCACACAGCACTAGCATCTACCTCACTACATATAACCTCAATATTGAGATGCAAAAGAGGTATGGTGAGAATTTGCGAGTAGCAGTAATAGAAGGGTTTTGTGCACTCTCCAAAGGTCTCTCATTGCTTTTTTTTTTCCTTTTCCCCTTAGTATTATATAGTGATTTCATTTGTTTATCCTTGTGATGAATAGAATTTTTTTGCTGATAAAAAAACTCAGAGTAGATACGATTCCATGAGGATAGTAGGTTTTAGAATGGAGGTAAGCTCCAAACCAATTTACTCATCGTAAGGTCTAGGACCTAGAAAATTGAAAATTATAATTTCACCCAAACCTAAAAAAAAATTAATGAAGTTCCGTGGTAGGTTTGAGCGAAAATAGAACAATTAATCAAACCTCCTATGTTTATGTTGCAACAATTAGCTGATGACGCTGCCGGGGTTAATTACCCCAGAACAATTTATGTTTGATTTTCTATAATATCGCCTGGTTCACCAAAAAAAAATTGAACAAAAGAAATCGTGAATTGTGAACCTTGAAGATAGGCCTGTCAATGGACCTGATCTGATCCGAATCCAATCCAAATCCGATAACGTCGATCCGATAATCTGAATTCAGTAATCCAATACGGATCGGATTAAATCCGTTATCAATTCAAATCTGAACTTTATTTTTTTAATTTTTTTAAGTTTTTAAAAAAAAACAGTACATTTTTTATTTTGAAAAAAAAATGTTTAAGAAGTTGTATTTTATTTTTTTATTTTTTCGAAAAATATTTTTTTTTTGAAAAAAATTGTAATTTTTTGAAAAATATAATTTTTTTTGCCAAAATTTTTGAAATAAAAAAGTTTTCAGATCGGATCCGGATTATCACTATCAGATTCGAGTCTTATCGAATTCAGGTCTTATTAGATCCGGATCGGATTCCAATCTGTCTCCGGCCCATTGACAGGCCTACTTGAAGACTTAGTTGTGCCGGATCCACCAGCTAGGCGTATGTCACACAGCACTGGCATCTACCTCACTAAAATTTAGGGTTCTGCTACCCACACGGAGAATGTGTGCACAGATTCTACATAGTTTTTTGGTGTGGCCATCTTTTGGGGCAACAGAAGTACAACAGAGTACAAGAAGGCTCCACAAAATGATCTGATCCGTTCATTAAATTTAAACAATTATTTTGAGGGATTTTGTGAAAGGTTAGCTCAACACGATAAATGTAAGTGTCTGATCCAATTTTACAATTTTTCATTTGGAAATTTAATCCAAGATCCCTCAAAAAAATATTATAAAATTAATGAATGGATCAGATCATTTTGTGGGATCTAAAAGTGGGCTCCACAAAAAAAAAAAAACTATGTAGAATCTGTGTAAACATTATTTGTGTGAGTAGAATTTTCCATAAATTTAATACTCCCTCCGTCCCTTTTTAACTGTCCTACTTCGTAACTCCAACTTATTAAAAAGACATCATCATTATACCTTTCACATCAACTTTTTCTTCCACTTTCCCTACTTACCCATCATCATTACACTTTTACTCACTTACTTTTCAAAATGGAATCTACTTTTAGGGGCAAATTAGACAATTCACCAATTTTTACCCACTAACTTTACAAAACGGACACTTATTTAGGGACAACCCAAAATGAAATACCGGACTATAAAAAATGGACGGAGGGAGTATGTACTTAATGCAGTAGACATTCGATGAGTATAATCGGTTTTATAAAGGAGGTATGCTGTTAATACAACAATGTGCACGACATTCTCATGGGTGAATGGTTCATTGGTCTTTTTTTTTTTTTTTTTGCCAATCTATCTACCATCTATTTATCTATCTATATACTATAGAAATGTGTTGGAGTCTCACAAGCCTCCAACTCCTAATTGTATTATCCCGTCCCATATCAAAAGTCTACATGGATCATCTTGGGCATATAACAAATCTTGTGAGCTACTATTGGTACCTTGGGTTTAAGCTTTTGGGCCATGTGGTGTGGCTTGTAGATCAAAATCAAGATATTGAACCAGTGGTCTACTTGGGGGCCTTACAACAAAGGTTGTGGAAGCTTGTAGATACAAACTTTACACAACCAAAAGATGTAGCTCCTTTGAATCAAGCCCAAAAGGTTGCCTTGGTGGGTACAAAGAAGAAGGATCAGAAGGCTCTTTCACTCATCTATCAATGGATGATATTTTAATATTAAAAAAAAGAAGATAGTCGAAGCAACCACTTCCAGGGAAGCATGGGAGATCCTCCCAAATACCCATGGTGCAGTTGAAAAAGTTTGCCTCCAAACTTTAGAGGGTGAATTTGAAGCTTTGCGAATGAAGGATTCCGAAGTAGGGTCAGATTATTTCATAAGATCTTAAGACCTAAAGTTTGACGATATTGCTATAGCCATTGAACTAAAGATTTAGACACGTTGACGCTTGATGTAGTCATGGGGTCATTGGTAACCCATGAAAAAAGACTTAGCAAGAAGAAGCAAGAGTCATTGGAGCAAGTGCCATTAGCATAACATTCCTCGAAGGAGAACATGGAAGGCAATCGCAAAGTCAAAGAGGTCGGGGTCGAGCACGTGGACGCGGATGTGGAGGATGCTATGGATGAGGTCGTGGTAAAGGATAAAGGCGGACAAGATACATATTATCCAAGAGGTTGAGGAAGAGAGGAAATAATTTTATATTTTCTAGACCTCCGTCCCACTTTAAATGTCCCCTATGGAAATTTGTGCATTTTGTCTGAAATTGAACAAATTTTCGTAGGAGACATTTAAAGTGAGACGGAGGGAGTAAATCCCATGTTCAATGTTCCAATTGTAATCAATATGGTCACGCCGAGTATAGAAATGATGCTTTTGAAGAGAAATTCAACCTAGTGGAAGACAAACATTAAGCCGCGGAGACGACTTTATTGTTGACATACAAGGAGGAAGAAAAGGGAGACATGAATTTGTGGTAGACACTAGTGCAAGCAACCATATGCTTGAGAGCAAAAATTTGTTCATGGACATTGATGATTCCATAATGGAAAAAGTCACTTTCGGAGATTCTTCTCATATTCTGGTGAAAGGTGTAGCGCCATGATTTTTTTGCTATGACATTCCCCGTGGATAACTGCAGGAGAAAAGACTTGAATTTATGCGACGAACTTAAAAATGAGTTTCGACAGATGTGACTTGTTTAAAAAAAAAAATGGAGTTGCCACTTAACAAGGAGTTTGGGTATAAAAATGAGTAATTCTTACGTGTGTTAAGTCACCCTTAAAGACATTCCTAAAGAAGATGTCTTTAGGAAATCAATTGCTTGAAAATTTGTTTTTATTTACAAATGAATCCTTTTTAGATTTAGTCTACGAAATCAGAGATGGGTCTGGAGATTTACTGTTACGATGGAAAATTTTAAACTTGTGGGTCAAGGCAGGGAGCAATAAATGCTCTGCTAACTCGTGGGCCATGGCACGGATCAAAATTTTAAACCCAGTTTCGTACTTCTCGTTCAGTCTTTGTGTAGTTTTTTTGCATATCACGAATTGAGCTTATGAAAAATGTTCCTATTTGGTCAGCACGTAAAGGAAGAAGGCGAAAGGCAAAAATGGTGATTGATTTGCCACTCTGTGACGGTTTGGCTAAACTTCCACTTTTGCTTCATATTGCTTAGCAATGATCTGATGTAGCTCTTACTATTTGCTTGTCACTTAAGCCTTCAACATTTATTGCCTCAGACACGACAGAGTGGTACTGTGTGTGACAAATGAGTCTCCACCTTTACTCACGACAGAGTGGTACTATCTAGCATCATGACGTTGACACATTGCTGAGTCTCCACCTTTACTCACCGATTTATTTATCTAGTTCTTGGGATTTGATTCTTCATTTACAAGCAAACTTGGTACGAAACAAAGCAATTTCTTGTGTAAAATACAACCTTGTGGGATCAATGTTTTTCCTAGCCATCGTGTGACTTGTTACTTTTACATTGTGACTTTCTTGAATCAAGACAACGTGTAGTGTACACGAGTTACTTAATCAGTACAGAGGACAACCATCCACAACTATCCCCTTGGCTGTTGGACAAGTTGCCAAGTCACAATGTTCACCGGACGTGCCCCACCAATTCACTGATTTATTTTCAATGCCAACTGAGAAGTAGAGCAGCACAGCCATAAAAGCAACTCCTGCATCCAGAGCTGCTGAAAGAACGTAGTTGTACCTCTGCCACCACTTCTTTCTGTAACGAAAGATGAAGAAATTGAAAATCGTTCCAACAATGATCCAAGAGGAGTAGTTTACTGCAGTTGCCGCTGGCATATAACCGGTTGCTCCCAGGAGGACTGGAAGATTAACCAGAGGAATCCAAGATTGGTTGGGAAATGCCTTGTGGAAGAGCCAAACTACAATTGGTCCCGCTGCACCAAAAACAAAGAACCAATTCATGGCACTGTAGATTCCAAGGCTTCCGAAAATCCGTTTGGGCCCCACCAGACCCCATATAACAGATGCATCGAAGAAGACCCGGACGTTAGGGCATGTCCAAGGACTATTCTCTGGAAGGAGTTCAACCTGGCATATGTCTACAATAGAGTTGAGAAGCCACCATGCCACTGCCATGTTTATAGTACCAGCAATAATGGTTCCTATGAACTGTCACGTACACATGCGAAACATGATCAGTAATAAGTATCACCCACTATAATTGAACAATTGGCAAGTTTAATTTGAAGAAAAACAAAAACACCAAAAAACAATTGTCAAGTTTACCCACTAGAATGTGTGTTACACTGTTGTGTGAATGCTAATAGGGGGCCACTGGTTTAGTGCTTAAATTTCAATCTAATAACCTTAAGCTTGGGTTCAGGCCTAAGTACAACCACTTTGTGCATATATATAAGGTTAGGTTTGTTCCCCATCTACCGTTCCAAGGCCCAATCACACATTAATGGGTACCAAAATTGGCATACTTGTTTTACATCTTTATTATTATGGTAGTGTGAAGGCCCCCGCTACACTATCATGGTTAAGTATTGCATAAGCCCAATGTGTGAAGTACTTCTACAGGCCTATGTAGCAGGGACACGGCAGTGAACACGGACACGGGTATGAGACACGGCAATTTCCAAAAAAATAGGGACAGACACGGTAGGGGACTCGGTAGATTGTTTTTAGATAGCTTTTTTTGTTATTCATACCTAGATCGTAACCACTATATATTTAGGTTATGACTCCTATTGAATTGCACTTTTGGTCAAATACGTTTGAAGTAATAAAAAATTTACTCCGGAAAGCTTAAATAATCTATAGAACTCACCCTGTTGTAGATCCAAGTGTATCCCCTAGATTGTTTCACCATAAAAAAGTGTTAATTAATGGAAACGCCACATGGTGTGTCCCATATGTGTCACTGTGACGTGTGTCCCGTCTGTCGTGTGTTTTCAAAGTGTCAGGCACAGATACAACGATCTCTAGGAGTGTCGGTGCTTCATAGCAGCAGCCCATTGAATTTCCTATAAGAAGAAAACTCTAAGTACACTTGGAGTTCCATTACAGTATGGAACTATTTGTGCTTCCTTTTTATTGCAGAGCAAGGATTGTCTTGTTTCTAGTTGGTTCCCAGTTCCCACTATAGTCGGAGAATCTAGGTGCTTAATTGTACGCGTGCCCTGATTTCTATTTCTTTCACAGACACGTGCGTAGTTTGTATATGGTGGATGTCATGTTTGTAGGCAAATCATTGTGTACCTGGACTAAGAACATCGATCTTGGAGGGATCTTCATGTAATGTCCCAGCTTGAAGTCACTGAGGAAAGAGACGGCCTGAGACATGCTCATGTAACCATAGACTTTGAAGCATACATTAGCTATTGGTCTTCCTGGATATATAAGACCCATGACATACTCTGTGATAATGTTCAGCCCTGGTGTCTACATATAAAAGGTTAGAGCATTAGATGGACAATAAGCAGATATTACATCAATGTCAAGTGTGAGACCCTGTCTTGAAATTAAGGGTTAAAAAGAAAGATGAATTTTATATTTGTGGTTTTATGAAGTTTTTATAAACTATAAGGGTGTAGGTGTAGTAAAACTAAAAAAATCCCATTATGCTGTGTGTGCACGTGTAAAACAAATGAGGTGCCAGGGTGCATGTGTGTATATGTGATACATATCTATTGAAATAAATAAAATAAAAATCCAAAGGGGAGGCTCTGTTCTATATGGAGAGAGAGAAGACTGGGGAAATTGAAAACCCTAACTTGGTAAGCAACTCTTGCTTATATTTTCATGGGTATTGATCCAATAATCCATTATGTTTATGGATTGAGTTATTAGGGCGTCTAAAATCAATGGAGTTCAACTAATTAAGGCTATTCCTTGTTGATTTTCTCTATGGAACGGTTAATTTTTATTAGAAGCGAAAGGTTTGAAAGTTAGGACTTGAATTTGGTAACTAGGTTGCTGTTGGTTGAATTCTTGCAGAAATTTTACTAGGGAAACTGCTTGTATGTGCTGAAATTAGTAGCTCAAAGTAGTTTGTATGATGAAAACAATTACTTAGGTGTTGGAACTGGGTTTATAGGTGCTGAACCTAAGTTTTGGTGCTGGAAATTGACATTTGGATGCCAAAATCGCTTATATAACTGCTGAAAACCATTGATAAGTGCAGGAAATATGTGTTTAAGTGCAGGAAATATGTGGTGAATGCTGAAAATATGTTTTAGGCATAGAACACCCCTCAGGGTGCTGTAATTGAACTCAAATGGCTGAAACTGGTCATGTTTGCCTGGAATATGGTTGTGGGAATTGGAACTCGAGTTCATATTGTTGAGAACTGAAAAACAGTTGCTAGATTTGGTTGAAGTTAGTGCTTCTATTGCTATATTTTGTTAAGGAATATAAGCAAATAGTTGCTAAAATTCGTTCTTATGAGTATTTCCATATTAATACTCACATGTGTGGTTACATATGATGAATGTTCGGTTCGGAAGCGACGACAAGTACCGCGACTCCACGTAGGGAGTGAGCTTGTGTTGGTATTCCTTTTTGTTGGAGACCGAGGTGAGTGTTCGACTCATAGATGTTCTTCAATTGAATTGAATTTGTGATATTGACCTGTGACTTTGTGTCGATGAGCAATACCGGCTAAAGGCCAGACTTCGTATCTTGCTCTTGACTTTGTGTCGATTCTATGGCTTATGCCTAGTTTATGACTTTGTGTCGCATTAGTGACTTCGTGTCGGATTAATGACATCATGTCGATTGTTTGCTTTATGCTTAATTAATGGTGAACTTGGATTTATTGTTTCTATTGAACAACATCCATGTCTCATTTACACTCCTGGAACTCGTTTTGGGTTCCAGTTTTGCAGGTATAGGTCGGTGTCCATTACAGGTCACATGTTGCATTTTGTGACTCGCTTGAGGAGTGCGTGGTTAAGGCATGTGGGAGTCTTTGTCTCCTGGCTCATAGATGATATTTGCCTAGTTTAGTTTTTTTGGATAATAGTTAGTTATGTAAAGTTTATTTCTTGACAGACTTCCGCTGTAGTTTGTAAATAACAATTATTTTGAGTTGTAAATAAAATGTGGCTGTTGAACTTCAGTTTTTAGTTATTCTTGGAGTTGCTAGTAGCTAGTTATCGTTGGGTTGTTGTCGCAAGTCGTATCGAGATAGGCTAATGATGTGCTATTCTAGAACGGGGCGTGACATCAAGGATCGACTTCAAGGTTGTGGATTTGGAGTCTTGGGCAGCCACTTTGATCAGCATTGAACGCGTGTGTCTAGTTGTGTTTACCTTTTTCATTTAAATAAGCATAAAATGCATTTCTCGATTATGAATACAAACTGCGCAATAATACAGTTGAAGATTTCCTATTTTCTACAGCTTCTACAAGTAGGAGTCCATGAAACATGGAATGGTATCTCAACCACTTGACCAAATGGCTTGAACTGTCGCACTAAGATAAGATGGTTCATTTTCAGCTTGTGCAGCAGAATGTGGCATTATAAGTATGAGCTTCAAATGATCCAATATCTACTTCTCATGCTGCAACATAAGCACAGAAATGACAAGAGGCTAAAAGTGATTGCTGAGGTACCTGATTTGTCGTAGCAGTTATGATGCTGATTGGAAGGGTGAATACAAAGGCGATTAGGCAAGCAAATATGAGTCCCCACCATGGGAGCTGAACCTGAGATTTCAAGATTGTGCAGAGTAATAGAGAGACAGCGATAGTCACTACGAGCAAAACGTAAAACCACCAGGAAGGAATGTCCTCGTATTTCCTCATCAGTTTTGTGTGGATGTCGTCCTTACCCTTATACGAAGCACGGTATCGTTCGTAGATCTCCCTGTGGAATAACATTGTATTTCTTACCAACTTTCAGATCATATATAAATGGTTAGTTTTAGATTGTTGTCTGAAAGTTTAAGTTGCCAGAGAGAGGGGTAACTTTTTATTTGTATTCCAAATAGTTATCAAGTTGATCTTTCATATGGCTTGCTGTTGTAATGCATATTCCTCTACATATGAGCGTTACTTACATTTAGTAACATTAAGTACATTTAGTAACATTAAGAACAGGTGGAATATTGGGAGTTAATATATCCACACAATCCATCCAAAATGAAAAACTTCAGAAAAATACTTAATGGTTTTAACTTTGAAGGCAAAACAATTACCAAAATATTTAGGGAAAATGACGGCCCAATATGTGTTTTGATAATTAATACCCGCCAAGGATATTTTCAGCATTAACAAATGTTCTCAGCATGTCCTTGGCGGGTATTAATTATCAAAACACGTTCTTGGCCGTCATTTTCCCAAATATTTATACGCTGGTATTTGCCTTTTCATGATTAACATGCACAGTAACATAGTTCGCACAACGTGTGCAAGATGATGTGCGTCGTGTTCTCATCATATTCTACGTTCATGTTTGTGAATATCAAAAGAAAACTAAATGTGTTTATTCGTCATTATTCCATTGTACAAACTCTAAATTAACCCACGTGAGCCTTCTAAGTTTCCATCACTACTCCAAATATTGAACCTGTTTGGATTTTGTTCTTAATTGTCTGTGTTATCTAGAAAAAAAAGGGAAACTTGAAAGTACAAGACAATCTATCAGGCAAATTTCATCTGAACTAAAGCTCAAAAAAAAGTGTGCAACCATAATGATTTATCACATGTTGATCTTGATACTGATATTTGGCCTAACGGCATGTTTGAATGAGGAATATTTACCTTCCATAGAATAGGGAAACATGCGAAAGTGTGGCTGCAATTGTTGCGAAACCAAACCCATAACTTAGGGCGAAAAACATGCTTAGATGTATAGGTCCTTGCTTCCCATACTCAACCAGATCTATCTCAAACTTTTCATTCACAATAGCTGATATATTATACACCTGACCTTGGCCTGTGAACAAGTGCGATGAGAAGATAGGAAATTTTCGAGCACCATACAAGCCTAGTCCCCAATAGGACACTGGAATTGCGATGTATATGATCAAGAAGTAGCCGACGAAGACATTGACAATGGAAAAGAAAGGGCTAATGAGGGGGCTGAACAAGAAGGATGAGACAGCAGACCAGTCGAGCGTTACGGCACCGACTCCAAGGCCTTTCATGCCTGATCCTATCTGTTGCGCTGTGATCGACTTAGGGAAAGCCCAGCAGACCCATGAGATGCTTGTAAGTGTTGGGAAGAGATATCCAGGGAATGCATACCAGGAAAAGCTGCAAATTAGTGCTACTACGAAGAACTTTGTCCTTGACATGCGTTTCTCATCTCTTTCATGCAAAACCCTGAAAAATAAAAATTAAATGGTTACCCATTGAGGTTTGTGAATACTAGAGAGCAAATGTACTAATAGGCACACAGTATTATTTTAGCTGTTCTTGTTGTTTCCATGGTTAAAATGCTCTTTTTTTGGGGTGCCTGTTTTACTTGGAATATTTGGCTAGCTGTTACAGACCAGAAATACATTATACCATTTTAGTATGTCTGAAATGAGGATGTTGAGATGAAGGAGTTTCTTCGGCCTTAGTAACAATGATGAAGTAGAAAAGGTGATAAATTGTGTGTCTCAGAGAGTGTACGGAAGGCTAGTTACGCTAGTACGTGCAGAAGAGGTTCGTGTGCGATGATTCTAATACTCTGAAGACTGCTGTGAGTGTAGTTAAAACACCATACAAAACCTAGTTAAAAGGAAAACAGGCATCCATAGTTGTATATGTTAAATTGTCAGCAACTATCTCAAACTGAAGATTTCAGGGGTTTGGAAACGGGTCCATCAAGTATAAAAACTCACAGATCGCCCTCTCTCAAATGACCTTGTTCGCAACAGAAGTAAGACAAACTTGAACAAGGTTCAACAACATAATGCATACCAATTTGTGAATGGACTTGAACCCACAACTTCACCAAACAAGATATCTGGTATCATGTTACAATCGTTTTGTCTGGTTACTTTACATTGTTCAAGAATGTGCCAATTTTATTGTATAGCTAAGTATGACGTTATAATTTGTTGTTATAAGAATGAATATGAAAGTTTTACGGAGCATTCATATTTGTCAAGAGAGTGATGAGCACGAAATTAAGCAATGTTGATTGTAGGCGGGGGATGAATATATCTTTTTTGCTGGTAGAACAAGGTGCTGAGTATGACTTTCATCATGTGCAGTGTACCCAAAGACATGGCTCGTGGATCCTTGCCTAAAGACGAGACATGGTAAGTAGCAATGTTTAGTTTTGCCTACTGAGCATTGATTGCAAATTTGTAAGTGAGGAAAATTGAAGTTGCCATGAATTGATCCAAGTTGTGGCTCTCAAGTCTCAACTTCCTAAAAAATTTCATTTCTGTTAATCCACTCCTATCTGTCCTATGTTCTGAAAACTCGAAAATAGACAGAACTTGCGCCATGTATTTGTAGTTAAGGCCAAGAGACGCAAATTTTAAGAATATAGGATCCCGTGCCATAATTCTCATCTCCCTCCACCATCATTGCTGAGGCAAAGAAAGCTTACTAGGGACGAAAGATTCTATCTACAATACTTGTTTGTCATTTCCCACAATATATATATATATATATATATATATATATATATATATATATATATATATTGTTGAAAACTCAAGGTGTCCAGACTCCAGCTTACAATGAGATTTACCTACAATGAGATTTACCTGAATTTCCACTACCTTTTGTGGGTAATGGGTATGGTGTCAATTACATAAATGATTGGCAAAACTTCACACAAAAAATAAATAAAATCAATCGGATCTGTTTTGTATGACAATTTTTTCCTCTTGTTTTCTTTCCAATAATTATAATATAATATCAAAGTGAAAAAGAGGAAGGAAAAAGAATGAAAGAAGAAGAATATTATAATGAAAGTACATTAAAATAGAGAGTCCGGTGCAGTTTTCATCTAAAACGTTGATTAGCTACAATGAAGAAATGACTTTTTGATAATAACTTAATTGTAAAGTTTATTGAGACAATCATTGTAAGATCTCAAATTAGCTGTTTTATTTACAATATAGTAGTCAATATATGTAGTTGTATATGTTGGACAGGAGGATAGATATGTCAATACATGTAGCTGTCATTTGTCAATAAAGCCGATTTCAAAAGATCTCTTTCTTTACTCCTAATTGTAAGATTTCTAAGACTAGATTGGTTGACTCATTCTAGTTGACTTACGTGTTAATGCAATCACTGATTAGATGGGGGTTCAGACTGCCAGATAAGTTTCGCTAAGGTTTTTTTTTTGGGATTTTTGAGTTTTCTTTCTGTTTTGTTCTTATTTAAATTTTTTTTCTGCATGTCAGTTTTGCGTCTAACTTTTGTGAATTATTAATTCATCTCGTCAAGGCGAATCAGAAAAGAGAAAAATTATGATTTTTACCCAAATATTTTTGGAAATATTCAAGATAAAACCTAAAAATATTTGGGTAAAAGTCATATTATAATTTTTTATGTTTCCGATTCAGTCAAGACGAATAACCCACAAAAGTTTGACGCAAAATTGACAAACGCGAAAAAAAATTGAATAAGGACAAAACAAGGAAAAAAAAAAATCTTTAACAGAACTTAGCCGTAAACAATGAAATAAAAATGCAAGTACTCCATGAACTGTAAATTAGCCCGTGGATACACACCTAATAAAAAAGTCATCAATACATACCTAATAAAAAGTATTAGTGCTCTAGATATTTGATTTTGAAAACTTCAAAAAAAAAAGTACGAATGACAATTTGATTTTGACGAATTAAGGATACGAATCTTTGATCGATCATAGAAAATTTGCAAAATTATGAAAAACAAAATTTGCAAATTATAAAATGAATCTTGTTTGATAGTTCTTGATTAGGTTTGGAGGGAGTAATTGACAATATTTAAGAGAAAGGTAGGCAAAGTTATTAGTGAAAGGGGACAAAACCAAGTGGAGGACAAAGGATTAGGGAAATGACAATATTGAAGGGAAAGGTAGGCAGAGTTAGTCGTGAAGGGGGGAAAGACCAAGTGGAGGACAAAGGAAAAGAATGAATAATTTGCAGTCCTGAGTTTCATATATAGTATGTAAATTGCAAAGGTTAAAGTACACAGAGATTCTTTCAATTATTATTATTTTTTATGGAGACCTCTTAACACTTAAATTGATCCTACAAACCCCCTCAATTATAACCGTTAACCAATTAGCACCTTTCTGTCAAAAAGACTGTTACCATGAAGGGGTCAGAGTGGACATTTTTTATAGATGAGGGAGTCAGTGTGGGTAATTTTTAAGGAAAAAATCGTTATTTTTCCTAATTCCGTTAATAGAGTTAACTAATTTTTTATTTTATATAGTTGAGAGAGTCTGTATAGAGGATTTTAAATGTTAACGGCTCTCCGTGAGCAAAGTGACAGTTAAGGGGGTTTTCATGAAAACCTATTTGTAATTCTTCCTCCGTCTCAAAATTGAGAATTTCGGCATTCTTGTCACTTAAAATTTTGTTTCAATTGGAATTGGGTAATTCTTTATGATATTAAAATTTTATTCAATGAATATAAGATTTTTTTTTGAATATAATGAATATAAGATTCATATTTAAAGAAAATTGGACTACAAATTAAAACATATAGAGAGTGTTTTGAGCGCCTAATGCTAAGAATCAATATAGAGTGTTTTGAGTGTCCACCAAGGGATATACATACAGCGTACAATCCATCACTTTGTGGGGATCACTACGGATCCCACACAAAAGATCCGATCCGTTGAAAAATTTTAAAATATTTGGCTAACTTGTGAATGGAAAGCTAGAAGATTGGATCAAGTTGATTGAGCTGTTTTTTCATGTAGTCACTCGAAAAAATATTTTAAAATTTTCCAACGGATCGAATCATTCGCGTGGGCCCCACGCAGCGACGTACGCTGTATGTACATCCCTTGGTCAGTAGCAATTGTAGGGCTCAGTTTTGAGCCAGTAGTAACTAGTAAGTAAAATTGACAATTCATTTTGGGAGGGAGTGATGGAGTGGTGGCTTACCGGAAAAGAGAGACCTGAACAAGATTGCCGGGCCACCACATGTGGGCGGGCTCCACCACATACTTCCTCAATAGCCCTGCCCACCCATAACCCAACACCTGCAAATTACTTACCCACCAATTAATTATACTAGTAATAGTGTAATACTCTGTTTTGTTTTTGTAATTCTAATACGATTATATTAATTATTCACAGTCCATTAAGTTAGGCGGCTGATTTGCCACTCTCTTTTTTTTTTAATGCCACTCTCCTCCAAGTGTATTTTTGCACCAAATATGCACTTGCAAGAGAGTGACGTTAACAAAAAAGGGAGTGGCAAAATCATTTCTCTTAAGTTATCAATAAAATAAGAAGAATACAAATTAAAAAATATAATTTTCAATGCACTTGTATCACTTTTCAAGGTACTTTAACACATAGAAAATTGTGTTTTACTGCTATCTTCCTGTCACCCATTTTATTAGCATTTTTCATTCTAAAAAACTACACTTAAAAGAAAAAAACAAAAAACGTATTAGCACCGTTCGGCTGTTGTTTCAAGAATCCCATTTCTCAGTTTATTTAGGAAAAAAAAAAATTCACCAAGAAGACGTTTTAGAATGTGATGAGCATTTTTTACTCCCCATCGCGGAAAGGAATTCCATTTCCGATGTTTCCGTCATTTTTTATCGCTCATATCTTTTAATTTATAATGTTTTTATGAGTTCAAAAATTTTGTATAATAAAATTAATCAAGAACCATAAAACAAAATTCATATCGCATATTTTTGGAGATTCATATTAAAAAATATAAAGAATTAAATCGACACAACCATAAAAAAAAAAAAAAAAGAGCATTCTTTTTGGAGATTCATATTACAAAATTGCCCTTGAATTGTTCCCTTAAGTTTTCACTGTCCCAATTCACTTTTTGATCGATATAAAGGCATTGATCTCTCCTCTCTATGAACTCTCCACCGAGTCAACTCTCATTTTTTTAACCGAGTCAACCCTCTTGATCTTCTTCTACTTCGGGTAGGTTTGAATTAAAAAGTTACTAGTAATTTTTGTCTTTATTAGAATTTTTTTTGCATTTGTTTATTTTGCGTTAAACTTTTGCGACTTATTAATTCGTCTCGAGGAAAAGAACAGGAAAAGTAAAAAATTCGATCGAAACTCATAATTTTTTTGTTATTTTTGTCTTTATTAAAAAAGTATGAGTTTCATTCGAAATTTTCGATTTCTCTCATCAAAACAAATCAATAAGTCACAAAATTTTAACACAAAATTAACAAATATGAATTTTTTTTAAATAAAGACAAAAAATAAGCCACCATTTGACTTTTAAAGCCAAATCCACCCGAAATCATCCCGTTCGCCTCTGATACACCAGCCAATATCTCTCTAAAATCTTCTGTCTAAATCTTTGATTCTCCATATAACACACACTAACCCCATTATATGTTCGCTTAAAAACAAATAAAAATAAACGGATCACTACAATTCAATCTGAAGTGCTTCAGAAGAACCATTCGAACTCAAAGGAAGATCGTTTTCAACAAAGCTATGCAGAGTACAGAAAAAAATCTCTGAGATCCGGGCCATTTTGCATCTAATTTCGTTTCACACATTTGAAAACAGAGATGAAATTTCTAGTCTATTTGTAATTCATGTTTTCTGTTGGATATTCTACCTCAAACCAAACCCAATAAATTTGAATAATTCTTAACATAATGTCCAATAAATGAGTCGATTTGTATGAGCTTCCCAGTGACTACTCTTTGTTTACCCACACATTCAGAAACCAGAGCCTCATCCTTGCCCCCAACCTGCCAGAAAAATATGTCCTATGACCACGAAATTGGCCATTTCGTGTGCATTGGTTCTAATTTTCGATCACCGTGGTTATAAAATTGGTAAGATGAGGGTGGTGTGGCTCTGGTTTGGGCTTTTTAAGGCGACGGGTAAGAGGCGAGAGGTGAGAGAATGGCAGGGGAAGAGAAGTTTCTTTCAAATTGGGGAAAGAGAAAGGTTAAAATTGTCATTTTGAAAAAGAAAGAAAGGTGTCAGTAAAGAATAATGACTGTGCGGAAAGAAAGCACCACACTCAGCCCTTGAGACATCACCGATACCAGAAATAATTGTTTTTTTATTACTTTTATCCGGTGCATACTAGCACCCGTTAGCAGGACCAATGTTCAAAAAATAGAATCTTTGTTGACATAAAAAACGAAGACTCCGTTCGTTTTGGTTATTTTGGATTTAGATTTATAGGTAATGAATATAAAAAGAAGTAGAGTAATAATTGAAAAAAAAGATAATGATTGGAGAGTGATAAAGAGAAAAATGAAAATAATGATTTAAGAGAAATAAGGTAATAATTAGAATCTAAAATCCAAAAGCCTTAAACAAATGGGACCGAAAGGATTACTGATTTCAAACTCCTCGTTTTCTAAAAACACAAAACAGTCTACAATGCACTCTCTCGGTCTCATATAAGCTATTCGTTTTTTAAAATGGTGACATTTTTTCGTATCAAAATAGGCTTGTTCCGCTAGATTTTTACTGTATTTTTTCAGTATTTTTAAATTTCTCCTTTATCACTTTTAATTTTTAAAAAAAAGTACTACTCCTACTTTGAGTTAGCAGAACGGGGCCTTACTTTCCATCATTCTTCGGGAAAAAAATTCTCTCCAATTTAGAGAATAAATTAAAATTTCTATTTTGGTAAGAAAACAGTCAAAAAAAATTAGTATCAAAAAATACTATAGTATACATGAATCCAAAAAAATGAACAAAATGGTTTGGTACTGACGTGAGGGACCACCAAACTGATTAGAAAAACCCAGAAACTTTACCCAAAAGCAAAAAAAAAAAAAAAAAAATACCACACCACCACAGTACAGAAACCCATTTTCAAACTTCACCTAAAAGTCCAACTCAAGTTGCATGCTCTTAAACTTAACTTAAATATGCAAGTTTTATATTTATTTAAATTATTTTCGTATTTGTTAATTTTACGCCAAATTTTTTTGGTGTTTGATTCATCTCGACGAAAGGAATTGAAATTTTTTTTAAAAATATTTTTAACCAAATATTTTAATAAATAACCACTTTTTAACAAAATATAATATATTTTTTTGCTAAAAATTAGTTATTTCTTAAAATACTTGATAAAAGTAAAAAAAAAAATTACCTTTTCAATTCCTATCGTCGAAACAAATTAATAACCCACAAAATTTAGCACAAAACTAACAAATACAAAAAAAAATTCAAATAAGGACAACTTTCAGATTTAAGTTAAGTTTAGGAGTGATTTGAATTAAAAAGTGGAATAGTAACTTTTTTTTTGTTTTGCATCAAATTTTTGTAATTTATTGATTCGTCTCAATGAGAGAAATCAAAAAAGTAAAAAAATTTGATCGAAATTCATAATTTGTTTTAAAAAAACAAAGATAAGTAAAAAACATTGTCTTATTGACTTATTTTTGTCTTTATTCAAAAAATTATGAATTTAGATCAAAATGTTTTACTTTTCTGATTCTTCTTGTCGAGACAAATCAATAAGTCATTAAAATCTGACGCAAAATAAACAAATGCAAATTTTTTTTAAATAAATACAAACATAAGTAACTCAATTTTTTAATTCAAATCCACCCTTAGGAGAACACTGAACACAACCTCAAAATTCAAAAAAAAAAAAAAAGAATTTACAAGTGATTTACCTGAGTAGTAATAACGAGGATCCAACCCGCCATGAACGAGATTTTCCTCTGATAAAGCGCTTTGATAATGTCCACAATTCCAACAGCGTAAGCCGGCCCATTCCCGAAAGCGCTTCCCGCGTTGGCGAATATCGTGATGAGCACGTGCTCCTTCATGTTGAACGGGCCCGGGTTGAGCGAAAACAACCGGTCCCCGCACCCGGGGATCCGGAACTTGGTTTCCGGCAGCACCGCGTGCAGGAACCGGCCGATGGGGAGGGCGGCGATCTGGACCGTGATCTGTGATATGACGAGCGGTTCAGTCCGGTACGAGAAGAATTGGTTGAGGAAAGATAGGAGGCAGCAGGAGAGCACGCCCAGGAGCCACATCCGGAATGTCCATACGGGTAGGGTCGGGTCGTCGGTGTTGGCTACGGTCAGCCGGACTTGTTCGATTGGAGAGACGTCATCATCGTCGTCTGTTTTCTTATAGCCGTCGTTGGCGGTGGTGGTGGTTATGGTTGTTGGTGGGTATGGGTGTTCTATCTCTAGAGTTCCCATGGGGTGATGAGAGAGAGGATAAGAGTAGACTCAGTAGAGGAGGGGAATTGGGTTGGTTTTTTTTTTTTTTTGTATGGGTAGGATCGACCGTGGGAGGGATGCGTGGGTTTTGTTTACTTATATTGCAATTTGCAAGTTCATGGTTGACTTTTTTTTCTTTGATCATTAGTTCATGGTTGACTTGGTGTGGACAAAATGATTTGGAGGCGATAGCATTTTTTTTTTTTTTGTGTGGCCAAAATCGAAAACACTAAGGATATTATTACGCATCAAAATATCAAGAGGATCTACCATCCCTCAGTAAGGGATCAAGAATTCACACAGGAGGAAATTCAATCCATAAACTACACCTCTCCCGAATTAAACCTCTACTAACCAATACATACTCTACATTATTAGTAAAGCGTCCGGAGAAAGAAAAAATACAGCTTGCAAATCCCCTTCCCAAAGCTCTTACATCATTCAGCACAACACGCACCTCTTGTACAATTTATTTCTGCGCATACCTATTGTAGACTCTTGGTAAAGTTTGTGATTTTTTCCGTTGTAAATAGGGCTTACTAGTATTCAATTAGGATGTTTCTAACTTTCTATTGTAGGCTCTATCAGGTTTTTTTTTTTTTTTGATCCGAGGCTCTGTCAGTTCAAACCTTTGCTAAAATTGTTTTTCTTAACGCCAAAATTGTTGTGAATAAGAGTTTGTACCATGTGCAAAGTACAAGACTTTTATGCACAATAGTTTTGGCATTAATAAAAGCAGTTTTGACATTATCATTTCCTATAATATTATGCTTTGGAAATCAACCGAGGATAGGACGTCACTTGAGCTAAGCTTACTAAGATCATCCTCACCACTCGGCACCTGGCTCTTTAGATTTTGGACCAAATTACACATTAAACTTACTTTATTACTTCAGCTACTCATTTTTATATCAGACTCTCTATATTAAAGGTATTCCATTAAAAAAATCGTTTACTCTCACCATCTTCTCAATTAAATAGTACAGTATTTCCTGTCAAGAGTCCTGTTTGGGGCACAGCTAATGTGCAAGAAATTGATGATTTTTGCAGGGCCCATTACAGATCCTACAAAGATGATTCAAACCGTCAGTCATTCTTAAAATAGTTTTTTATGGTTTCCTAAAAAAATAAGTTTAATTCGATATCGGTAAGGGCTATTTTATAATTCGTAGGGCGTCCTACGGGTTCAATTCAAGGGGAAAAAAAAAGTGTGGGAGAGAAAATGCCGGTTTAAAAACTACTCCCTCCGTCCCTTCTTTTAGGTCCAGTATTTCATTTTGGGCTGTCCCTTAATAAGTGTCCATTTTGTAAAGGTAGTGGGTAAAAGTTGATGTATTGTTTATTTTGCCCCTAAAAGTAGATTCCTTTTTAAAAAGTAAGTGAGTAAAAGTGTAATGATGATGGGTAAGTAGGAAAAGTGGAGGAAAAAATTGATGTGAAATGTATAATGATGATGTCTTTTTAATAAGTTGGAGTTACGAAGTAGGACATTTAAAAAGGGACGGAGGGAGTAATAAAATCTTCCTTAACAAATGAATATTGTCTCGCATATGATAAAGAGGAACAATTGCTAAATCAAAAATTTAGGCAAGTGGTCCCCACCACTACAGAGGCTGATCTGAAGCCATTTTTATTTAGGCTAGTTTATGTATTACTCCTATATATCCTTAATAATCTAGTTTACTTTTTCCGTTAGTGGAAGATCTGCTTAAATTAATTGGCTTGGACATCATGAGTTATAAAAAAATAAAAAATAAAAATCTAGTTCAATTTGTGCAACTTAAGATAAGTTGTAAATTCTTTGCTGTCAAGGAGAAAAGATTTCGGAATATTCCTAGTTCGATTTAGGCGTAGTTTGGCATTATAAGCTAAATACAGTAGCTTTTTTTTGTCTTTATTAAAAGAAATTATTGGTTTGTCACGACGAGAGGATTCTATAAGGTAAAAAATTATTATCAAAATTTTTTTCTTTGAATAAAGACAAAAAATTGACTTATTGGCTTATTTTTGTTTTTATTCAAAAAAATTGAATTTCGATCACAATTTTTACATTTTAGATTTTTCTTATCATGATGAAGCGATAATCCTAAAAAAGTCAATGAAAAACTAACACATTCAAAAAAAATTGAATAAAGACAAAAAAATATACCTTTGCTTATTATGCCAGACTAAGCCAAGCTTTCTAAATTGATGAAGGTTGCAACTTTTCCCTGCAGGCTACAAAATTGTTAGACGCACGGAGTAAAATATGATTTATAATTAGGTTGCAAAGAAAAGTAACTTTAGAGCATCTCCATAGGCTTTAAATGGGGGGATGTCGAATTATTGTATTGTAGAAGGCTTATGGGGTAATGTGACATTTAGAAGGTGAAAGTACACGGATGTTTTTTTAATTATGTCTTTTTTCTAGGGGGACTGCTTAGCATTTAAAAATTGTCCATACAGACTTCCTCAACTATATGAAATGAAAATTGGTTTAACTCTATTAACGGAATGAGAGGACATGATGATTCTACCGTAAAAATCGCCCACGTTGACTCCTTTATCTTAGCGGTATTTTTTACAGAAGAGTGTTAATTAGTTGACGGTTATAATTGACTGGGTCTTTAGCCATTTTAAATGTTATGGGATTTCCATAAAATTAAAAAAAAAAAAAAAGAAGTAATAATTGAAGAAATATCCATGTACTTTCACCCATTGACATCTTTTACAAATTACAACTAACCAGAAAGTCTTTTCCAGACACTTATGTTTCAAATCTTTTTTTGAGGATTCATGGACTACATTAGACATATTAAAAAAGAAAGACACCCTCGCCGAGTGAATCCCCAAGAGAAGTAAAGATTGGGGAATCATTTCACTTATATCTTTTCATCATATTCCATTCGTCTCTATTTTTTTAGTTTTTTTTGGGGATTCCAATTATATGAGAGAATATAATCATTGTACATGTAATCACCATATTTTCGTATTCTACCCTTAAATAATTGCATGAATTTTTTGTCCAATTGCTTTTTAAATTTTTTGTTAATACTATTGACTTAAGAAGGTAAAATAGAACTTTCATAACTATTACCTTTTTGGTTTGGAAGTGAGACCATATTTTTGGTACATCAAAAAGTGCTAATTGAGACTAAAAAATGGGGACGGAGAGACTAATAATCCATGTGATTTGGACAATTCGTTTACTAGAATTAATTTAAATTTTGTTAAATAAGATCTATACTGTATATAAAAAGTACATCATTTAGAAAATATAAATGGTGTCTAATATGATTAAAATAGAACGAGAGATAAAATATATTGGGACGAAGGAAGTATAGTCTAAAGACAAAAAGATGGGTTGTGACCAGGGATGGATCCAAAGGGGGGCACGTGCCCCCACTCGAACACATGCCTCCACTCAAAATTCAAATATTTTTTTTTATAAACTTTGTATAAATTAGCATAATTATGAAAGTGTACTAATATATAAACATACATACTTGCATATGGCTCGAAAATATACATATAGAATTAGTTTTATGTCTGAATTTCATCATATGGTGCATTTATATTTGTTGTTTAACGAGCTATTTGTCTATTTGGAATTATTCTTTTTTTATTCTCTTTATTTTTGACCATATGGGAGAAATACTTTAAAATAAAGTCATTAAAAAAACTAGCTCGATCATTCTAAAATTTATCGATATTCATTTAAAACATATTTTAAAATTTTTGTCTGAGATTTGTACTCATTTTTACCTAATTTTACTTAAAGTACGCGTTATAAACTTTTGTAGTTAGTAATGTATACCTTAATTTTGTACGATCTTACTGTTGACTAAAAAAATAAACTTTCGCCATTATGATTAACAGGTGCCCCCATTAAGCTATATTTTTATATCCATCCCTTTTGTAAACAAATGTTAAAGATAGGGAATGATCACGACCAATGGAAGTAGGAATTGATATGGCTAGAGAATTTTTTCAACAACATACTACCTTATAATTGATGGAAAGAGATTTTTTTTTTTAACGGCGAAAAAGGGATATTATTATATTAATAAAGAAAGAAGTATAATAATATGAGAGTAAGATAAGATAGCATCACTACGTGAGAGTAGTATCCCAATTAGGTTGGCACCCTACACCAAGACAATCAAACGCTATTCAAGCTCCAAGGATTGACAAGAAATCAATCCGAACAACGCCCATATTACAAGATACACATAATAGCACACCCTAAGTAGAAGACTTGTCCTGATAATAGCACAATCATCCTCCGAGTTCCTTGCACTTGAAAAATTAGCAGGTTGAACCTTTTTGTAAGTTGATAATCATTTGGTTTGCAACAACTTCCGTGGGAGAATATCAGTGGTAAATTGCAGCATATTCCATCCCATTCGATAAATTAGTTGATCACCTGTTTATGCAGCAAGGAGCAACACAAATGATAAGAGACAGCAAACCAAAGAAGCAAAGAAACAACAACAGCAGTAATCTGTAATCTAAAAACTGCTACTCAACAGAAAGTAGCACTCCAAAATGCACCAAATAGCTACACAAGTATTAGGTAGCGTCCAAGAATTGACTCCAGAACACCCTTTAGAACAGCATCACACCCAATTGGCAAGAGACACCAAACCAAAGCTGCAGCGGTAAACTGCAGTCTAACGGTAGAAACTGCTACTTCAGTCCATCAAAAAGTAGTACACCAAAATGCACCAAAATTGCTATACAAGGATTAGGTAGCATCCAAGCATTGATATGAGAGAAAAGACAGCCCCCAAGCCCAGGCAGAAGACAAAGACAACCACCCCACACCAAAAATCAAGAGACAAAAAAGAACGGGACACCAAACAAAGACACCACCACCCCAGACAAAAAAACATATAGGAACAAAAAAGAGCACCAAGACACAAGAACTCAAAGACACCACAAAACACAGCACAGCAGCAATAACAGGGCCACCCCCAAGATGGATAGAGAATTTGATGACCTAATAGAGTGGCCCCCTATTAATAGTCTCTTTTTTTTGTTTTTACTAAAGGGCACTCGGAGCCCTCAATTATTCTAGTTCTAAATTCTCCCCTGGTTTAGCTTCAGCCTTCAGCGGTGTGCTCTCAACTCTAATTATCATGTCAATGGATGGAACGATTAGACACACAAAATTTGTCGTCCGACAAAAGTACTCTATCGCCCACAGAAAAATAATTCTTCTTATTAGTGGTGTTTTGGCTAAATAAGCCACTTAATTTATTTTTGACTTTATTCAAAAAAAAAAAAAGCATCTGTTAGTTTCACATCAAATTTTTGTGGATTATTTGTTCGTGTCAACGAGAGAAATCGAGAAAAGTAAAAAATTGTAATGGAAACTCAAATTTCTTTAAATAAAGTCATCTGACTTTTTTACTTATTTTTGTCTTTATTCAAAAAATTGTAAGTTTGGACATAATTTTTGTAAGTTAAGACAAATCAATAATTCAAAAAATTTGACGAGAAACAACTAAATGCAAAAAAATTGAATTAAAAAAAGAAGCCACGTAGCTTATTTAGCCATAACACCCCTTAATTACAGTTTATTGAATAATTATGCTACATACACAACAATCCAAACACAACCTTTCATATATGTGGGGGGGTTGCGTTTGGTGTTGAATTTGAATTATTATGTACATAAACTTTTTGTTTATTGAAAATAAGCCGTCTGGTCCATAAATTTTGAACTTTGACACTAATTTAACTGACTATGGAGATTTAAATTCCTACAAATGGTTAAAACAAGGGCAAATTTCACTTACCTCCCCTGAGGTTTCTGACAATTACAGATACCTCCCCTCAGGTTTCAAAAATTGCACTTACCTCCCCTCTGCTTTAGTTGTCGGCTGCAGATTCCCCCATCCGTTAGTTGACCGTTACTAAGTAACACGGAAATTGCTGACATCATCTATTACGTCTATGTTACTTCCCATTTTACCCTTGAGTCAACAATTTTGCATTTACTTATAAATTTCCATATCTTTATTTGTATTTACTTATAAATATCATGACATATTATATATATATATATATATATGTTAATTGAAATTCTTGTCCTAAATATTTTTTTTTTATATGCTAATTTAATGTTTAGCTAGTGAATACATGTTATAAATAATTAATTACTCTTCTAGCTAATAAATATTGAAAAAAATAGTTATAATGTTATCTTCTATGCTACATATCCATAAATACATTTGTATGTTAAATTAAATACATATTGACATTTGGTATTAAACATGCATGTATAATTTTTTTTTAAAGCTTCAAAAAAATTCTGAGAATTTTTATTAAGCCAAGTATATACGAGGTATAAACACAAAAGAATTTGAGTCCCTTTACTTTTTTATGATACTTCACATTTTTTTGGCAAAGAATAAAAAAATCTCAAATATATAGCTCCATATTAAAATAATTATATTTTGCAACCCTATACCGCCTTTTTTTACACCCCAAAAAAATATGTTAACATTTTTAGCCAAAAATTCCTTTTGCTCCCATCAAATTTTTTTTCTTGAACTTTTGGAAAATCTAAGCCATATATTCATTGAATAATGAACTTTCAAACACTTTACATTAACATTGATAAAAAAAAAAAAAAACTTCATTATGAAAATGAACTCAAAAAAATTATGCTATTTTTTTTTTTTTTTTGCATATTGACTAAAACAAACTATGCTTTATAGATGAAGGACTTTACTATCAAGTTTTTAAAATTACACTTATCAATTAAGTTATGTATATTAGTTCAATGAATTTTTTAAAATTCAAAGTGTTTTGGGTTACTTTACACACATCATAACTAATTTGGGTTACAACACTTTAGTTCAATGTTCAATCAACTTTCTTTGGCTTGTATTAGAAATGAAAAAATAGAAGTCAAAGCAATTACAAAAAAAAAACTATTTTTTTCGGGGGAGGTATCTAATATTATTATAAACCTCAGGGGAGGTAAATAAAGGGGTAGAAATGGAAATTCACACTTTCTGTTAACAGAAGTTAGCCGACAAGACTGACAGGGGAGGTAAGTGCAATTTCAGAAACGTGAAGGGAGGAGTCTGTAATTGTGAGATACCTCAGGGGGGGTAAGTGAAATTTGCCCTTAAAACAATTATGCAAGAAAGTGTAGAAAATTAACACCACCTTTTAAGATGAACCAAAATTTTGAGATGGTATGAGTACAAATATTCAAATAACAGTATGTCTGTTCACATAGACTTTTCCACACAGATCGCGCACTGATTTGTGTGTGGTAGAGGCGGATCTAGGTGTGGCCATATGGGGCCCACGGCTCCCACATTGTTCCGGGTGAGTTTTTTTTTACAATTTTTTTAATATTAATATTAGTATTTTTTTTGTTTGTTAATTAATAACACCTAAATATTGTATTTTGTATTCAGTGCTACAAGTCTTGACACACCCGCACTTTAAAAATGTATTCATTTTAGAAAAATAAAAGACGCTCTCTCTCTCTAAACATCAGATCCTCTCTCTCTTCCTTACTCTTTGCTAGGGCTCCTCGACGCCGTCGCCGCCACCTGGGGGGGTGGGGGGGGGGGGGAGGCTCCTCCCTCTCTCTCCCCCTCGGGCTCCTTTCTCCTATTCTCTCAGCCGCTATCTTTCTATCTCCTCCCTCTGCTCTCCTGATCCAGACCCATTTCACTGTATCTTTCTATCTCGGTCTTGGGCACTGCCCTTTCCCACGGGGAGGGTGTGGTGGCTGGGTGTATTGCTCTTCGCCATCGACCGGAGGTTTCCCTGGCTACCTCCGGAGGCCTAGCGGCACTGGGTGTTTAGATGATCGGTGGTCGTGGGTGGCGGTGTGGTGGGGTTTTTTATCCGGGATGCTTGGGTGGAGGTGTCGGGCAGTGATGCGGTGGAGGTGGAGGTGTAGATAGGGCTTTCTAACTTTTGTTGTTGCAGGTGTTATTTAAAATCGATTGGTAAAGATGGCGATCAGATTTGGTTCAGTGTCTCTCTGGCGGCGGCGAGTTGGTTGCGGTCCTCATGATTGGTATGCTCTTGGTCGTCTTTGTTTGTCATTTTCCGGCCGGCGGCCTTTCTGAGATATCATTCGGGCGAGGGCCAGGCAGTTCGTTTTCTTCGGTCGATTGCTACTGCTTGTGTTTAATCATGACGCTTGGGGATTTTTGTGTTTTCTGCTGTGTCTTGGTGGTCGATTTTGGTTCCCAAGCCGTGGCTGCATCGGTGGTCTCCCTCATAGGCTAGTGTCCAGCCGTCGGTTGCTACTTCTAGGAGCAACCGGATCGGCTTCACGGTGAGGCTAGTTTCACCGGTGGTTTGTACGGTGGCCGCCGCCGTTGTGGTTAGGGTTTTGGGGGTTGGCTTGGGTGGCCGATCCAGGGTTGGGCCGGGATTTGGGTGTTTGGGCTATATTGTTTTATTTGGGTGTTGGGTTGGGCTTTAATGTTTCTATTTTGTGATCTCTTGTACACCCTTAGGTGGTTGGGCTTTTGCCCGTTTCAGGTGTATGTTTGTTCCAATTCTTTTTTGGATTCCCTTTCCCCATTTTTAATAAAATTTCATCTTTGCCGATCAAAAAAAAAAAGTATTCATTTTGGATCTCAAAACCCAATTTCTCTCTCTCTGCCACAGTCTCCTATAAATTTTTCCTTCAATTATTTATCTCATTCCTTTTTCTATCTCTCTCTATTTACTACTCAAAAAACCTCCCTCAAATTCTAAACCGAACAAACTATTAGATTTTCGAACCTTGAAATTTCAAAATCTTGTTTATAGTTCGGCCTCTGCGTTTACGTAATCCTTGTTCTGTCCCTGGTAGCTGGGGCCCACTCCGAATCTCACACAAATGATCCGAGCCGTTCATTAAATGTAAAATATTATTTCAAGCATCTTCGTGAAAAATCAACTCAATCTGATACCTATAGGCACTCGATTGGGTCATCTAACTTTTCATTAATTATTTTGAAATCTGAATGAAAAGTTAGATGATTATATCGAGTACCTATAAGTATCGGATTGAGCTAATTTTCTGGCCGAGGCTCTTGAAAAAATATTTTACATTCAATGAACGACTCGAATCATTTGTCTGGTACCCTTAGTGGATCCCACGAGTGTAGCATTACTGAGAGTAACAGGTCCTACACCACTCACGGATGCTGTCAGAGAGTTATATGTACAGATCCTCATTATATAGTTTTTGACCCAAAAAATGAAAAGTGATTTTGACACAACTTTTTTATGATAGCACCCCAAAACTTGTCATTTAGTGTACAAATTATGCATAGCAAGACACACTAAAAAACAAATTTTGTAATGCAATTATAAAAAATTAGAGTGTCAAAATCATCTTCCCTGAAAAATCTCTCAAAATTGCTTGCTCCAATCTCAACTTGTCAAAATTATTCTCCACACTGTCTGACGAAAAGATCGATCTATCAACAATGATCTCATTCTTTGTTGAACGATGAGCTGTTTATTTACTTTATTATTACAAGCTTTTACCTTATCTATTAGTATTTTTATTCAATAAAACTGTCAAAGAGTTTAGTTGCATCATTTCTATCACTTTCATTGGCCGCCTTCATTAGACGAGGGAATTTTTCAAAATTTTCAGGTAATATCAACTAGCTTATCAAAACCATTTGTTTTCTCCGCTAGCTATCACTTTTTGACCCATACGTCACACATCAATAGTTTTATTTATTTATTTATGTATTTATTATTAGTATTAGCCACGATCACGCTCACGCCCACAATCTATCACACGTGAATAGTTGCAGACAGCAAAAAATTACTTTCCAAAAAAGTTTGAAATCGTCTTGCAAAATCCTTTACTTTCCCAAACAGTTGAAAAAAGTAAATACACAGTAGTATGCTAGTATTTTAATTAGTCAAGCAAGTGGTTTCCCAATCCTGAGGGTTTCCCATTATTTTCTACAATAATGGGAGCACGGTCTTATTGGTGAAACTTGCGGTTGTGGGACCAATCCCAACGTCGGACACGACTTTTTATTGAATGAAAAAACTACTCCAAAGATTGCAGCCGGAATGGGCCGGGCCAAGAAAAGATGGTTTATTTATTTTTTTTCCCTCCCATTTTCCGTTAGTACCCATTATTGAGTTCTTTACAATAATATTTTTGCCGTTTTAAAAAAAAATAAATAAAAGATGATTTTATTGAAGGAATACAAATTAAGGTGGGGGCATATGAGAACAGTCTCTCTCGCTTCTTCGTATACTTGCTATACAAGTATATATAAATAAGCGACAAACAGTACTCATCTCTGTTCAAAAAGAAGCAGTAAGAGTAAGTACTTATTTTTTAAAAGGCAGTTTCAAGCTAAAAAATTATGTGCTTACGCAAATAATTTTTCTATCAATATGGATCTTGTTTGATAGATCTCATTGAGATTTTTAATACGGTGCAATCCGGACCTCAGAGGGTCTTTAGACGTCCCAATGTGAAATAAAGGAAACAATACCTTCAAGAGCTTGGATTAAGGACTCCCCTAAACCAAAAGCCTAAAAAGTCCAACAGAAAAGCCTAAGTGCCCGGAACTGGACCCTTAATACCGTACGGCACAGCTCTACACCGCACGGCATAACGAATCTCATTATGCCGCACGAGGTCATGAGGTCAACCGCACGGCATTTTTGGATAAAGTTCTGACTGGCTCAGTTAGCTGTCGGTCACGCCTACTTGAGCCACAACCACGAGTTGGCTTAGATGAAAAAGAACTTCTAGACTGTCCAGAAAATACCTCCCCCATTTGAATTCAAAATCCTTGGCTCTTACCTATAAATACAACCCTCCATTCAAGAGAAAGAGGCCTTGAACTCTCTTTCTCTCTCATTATGCTTTCACACTCACTCCTCACTTCTAAGTTTTGAGAAAGTTGCTCCAAAAACATTCTCTAGGTACTTTTCTTCTCAAGATGCCTCCATTTTCCTACTCACCATTAAAGTGAGCCCTTTTTGCTCGCTTTGAGATCATATCTACCAAAACACCTAACAATCATTCACAACCCTCTTTTCTCAACCGGTCTTACCTGCACTCATCCATTGCCATCCATCCTCATCCAAGCTCAAGATCAAAGATATAAACCAGTTTCCTTAAGATAGGCTCTGACCTTATTCCTAAGGGAACTTTCCTATAGTCAGGCTTAACCCCTTTGGTTAAATACTGACTCAAAAACCATTTTCAAAAATAAAAATAAGCCACTGTACTGGCTGCACCACACCGCACGGCGCTTTGATGCATCGCACGGCGTAGTGTGGTCAAGCGCGCTGCGTTCTGCTAGTTATTAATTTCTTATTCGAACTGTCTGGATCATAGCTATCTCTTCATCAAGCCTGTTTTATTGCTGAGATATCAGTCATCATTGCTTTCAGAGTAAGACTATATCACACCATTAGGGCTGTAATGAACGAATCATTCGCGCTTTGAGGCTGCAGTAAGAGCTCGTTCGCACGTCTGCTAAACGTACCTGAACCTCAATTCTGTGTTCCGTAAATGAGCCACCTGAGCTAATGGTATTCGCTGCGCAAACATATACTTAAATTTAATTAACAATTCTAGAGGCTATTTGTAAATATAAAAAAATTTAGGTTGTATATTATCAATACTTATTTTTTCCCAAATTCTTATTCAATGAGAAGTTTGGGTTCGCTGTTTAATGAGCTGGCCAAATCATAGCTGACAATCAATTTGAGTTTAGATTCAGCTGGCTCATCATTTGTGTTTAAAGCCAAACTCGAGTCAAGATGTTCAAATTCAAATCGGATTCAAGCCGAACTCGAGCCAGATTGTACCTAACAAACCCAACCGAGCCTAATCGAGCCAAATCGAGCCAGACAGTACCTCATAACCGAGCCGAACCCGAGCCTTGAAAAATTTTAACGAGCCGAACTCGAGCAGTTGTTTAGGCTCAAATCACTCGAGCCGAACTCATACCTTAACGAACCCGAGAACTCACAGGTTATATTCGGTTTGTTTACAGCCCTACAAGCCATGTTAGATTTTATAAACAAAGCTTCCTTGATCATTTTGAGTGAATAAACGCAGTAAAGTTGTTTTACGTTCATGGATTGAAGGAATGGTAGCCTCCCAAGATGATCCAGTAACTAAAACACTATCTGATGTTTGTTAAAAACCCCGGGCGTAACATACAATATGTCGAGCGGTGTTCTGGAAGCTGATGATGACCTGATAACAAAATAGATACCCCGCACGGTGTATTATAAAACCATGTGCGGTATTGTAATATGTCGTGAAGGAGGTTGCTAAGGTCCAGACAGTTTTTCTTTGTCGAAAAGTTCTTTTCTTTTGCATTGTCTTTACCATTCCTGTACAGGTGGCACCACATGCACGTCGACGTGATACACTTTCCCATGTCCCTTTCCCCCTTACTTGTTTATTAAAAATTTCCATTTTTCAAAAATTTTTGAAATTTCCCCCTTTTTAAAAATGTTTAGTAGAGATTGATTTTGCGGGCGAGCAGGGTGCTTTTCAACAAAATCTTCCTCGCTTGTAACGTGGCTCCTGAAATTGAAACCTCAACGTTTTCGCTAGACCAAATGTCTTTTTCAAACGAGTTCTCGGTTTCTCGGATATCCATCTCAAAAATCCGGGGGCAACTCTTTTGGGCGGGCGCCGGTCGGGGAGCCCACAATTATTTTTGAGTTTGAAAATATGAAATAAATACTTATTTTTTTAAGAAAGTGTTTTGAAACGGGGCCTAAGTTGATTTTGCATGTTCACATCCATATTAGTGTCAAAAATAGGAATGCTAAAAATATTTGAAGGTATATAAAACTTGCTATGTGCCAAATTAAAATGCACTCAAAAGTAGTTGAGAAGGCCAAATGCTAATTAAGAGCATGTACACCAACAAAATGTATTTTACCTACCCAATAATCCACTTTTTTCATTTTACCTACTCAAATCTCTCTCAACCTCACATCAATTCTCTCTATTATTTTCTCTATTTTTATAAAATAATATAAAGTATACTATAAACAGTAAACTAGAGAGGAAGAAAGAGAGACAAGAGAGGAAGAAATAGAGACTGAGGGGGAGAGAGAGAAAAAAAAACAATAAATTAATGTATAGCTATGAACAGTTCCTCGGTAGTTTCCCCGAGCAATTCCACCAAAGGTATTTTACCTTCCCCTTTTACTATTCTGCTGCATGCAAGATTTTGGAGGAACCCTCTCTACTTTACCTCATTTTGTGCATTTAGAGACTCTTCTGTACATGCTCTAAGCCTTGGAGCAACAACAGCATGCAGTCTCGGTACGCACTCATGTTGAGCTACTTCAGCTATGCGCGCAAAGCAAGAAAATCACCTCGCACCAGACTCGGTAGAATTGCTCAAGATTTATTCAGAATTTTAGCTCGTGGATTCTGAATGAAAAATTACAAGATTAGATCAATTATTTACATTTATTCAATTGAGCTGAATTTTTTTCAAGAAATTTCAAAATTATTAAACGAGTCGTATCATTTGTGTGGGACACCAAAATGGGCCCCATCTCTACATTGTTCTCAACGTCTCGGATCTTGAAATTGTTAAATAATTGAAATAAGAAAAGGGAAACAAAAAAAAAAGTAAGAGAAAAAGTGAATATATTTTAATATTAGATGATAGATAAAATAGAAAGTATTGTTAGAGCATCAGCAGTTAGGCTTCGTTACAGAACACCTTCTTAAAAAATAAGTACTTATTTCACATTTTTAAACTAAAAAATAATTTTTTGATTTTTTTTGCATCGTATAAAAGATCTCGATAAGATCTATCAAACAAGATCCATATTGCTAGGAAATTATTTGCGTAAACACATTATTTTTGAGCTTGAAATTGCCTTCTTAAAAAATAAGTACTTATATTGAGTTTCAGTTCAGGCCTTAATAACCAAAAGTAAATAATCAAAGTCGCTACATCATCTTTTGGTTATCTATTTAAGAGGTTGCTAATTGCTAATGCTAGCAATGTAGAGATGAACAATGGTATAATCAACATTGAATAATCAAAAATTACCACATCACCTTTTCAAATTATAAAAATCTAAAACTTGTGACATAGAAAATAAATTTTTTTAATAGTTTGAAAACTAATAAAACAGGTTATTAGAAAAAGAGAAAATAATTTTTTGAAAACTTTGATTTAAAAAAAAAAACAGTTTTCGGGAAAAATGTTTTTGAAAAAAAAGTTTTTTTTTTTTTTTTAAAACAACAGTTTTTGGAACATGTTGAAAATGGAAGAAAGAGAATGTTTTTGTGTAATGATGGTGTATTTGATTGAAAAAATATGAGACAACTAAATTTGATTAATTATTAAAAAAAGATTACTAGTTTGATTATCCATTATTGCACATAATTTGTACTTCATATATGAAGTAAATGATATCTTCTATCGATTGACAAAAAAAAAAAAAAAAAACTTATAAAAAAACACACTTGAAACGATAACCCATGAAATAAAATTGCTGACCCAATTAGGGATTGGCCTAGTAAGTTAATAGGGAATATTGGCCTAGTAATTTATGAGTTTTTCCCTCCTCTTCCTATCTGTCAAGTTCGGAACCTTTCAAATACTATCATTTTTTATAGGGCTTAAATCGGGACACTCACTGTAGCAATTGGTGAAATTAACCTCCCACGAATTAGAAGATGTGCACATAAACTGTCCAAATGCTTTGTATTACACAAAGTGAAATAGAGTTGGTGTGAGAAATTATATGCAATAATGGACCCTTTTCCACAGGTGCCCCGGATATTTGCTGGAATTGCATCGCTCCCTTCTACTGATTAAAAAAAAAAATTGAGAATCCCTTATATCTATATTCTATATAATATGATAGGGAGGTTTTTGAATCCCTAAAATCCCTCCTTTATTTTTGACCCTACGATCGGTACATATTTTTTCTACGGCCGAGATTACAAGGTAGAAAACCTAGCAATATACTATTAACCTTGCCGACAAATTGTTTGCCAATCTCGGCATTCCTTTATCACATAAGATTTAAGATTCTTTTATAATCAGAATCATGTATGGAATGATTCCTTTATAATCTCAATCACGTATTGCTAGATCGATTTTGAGAGGGTGGGATTATCACATAAGATTTAAGATTTGATTTAAACTTCTATTAACCTAGCCGAAAAAATGGAAACATTCACGGAAGCCTATAAGGAATGTGAGATTTTGGGTGATTCGTTCCCAGTGATGTCGGGAAATAATGTTACCACAATTACGAAAATTTCCGAACTAAAGGACAGGAAACCTACAATTTACCTAGCTGAATAAACCTTCACTTCTCATGCAAAATCGATTTAATTTTTTTCACAAACGACTTTCTGAGCGAACGATTAGTATACAACCTACTACTTGAATGATTTTCCAACAAACAATTTTACACAAGCATACGTGAAAACCAACAAACAATTTTAAACAATTGCCGTGCCTGCGTATTACTAATTAATCCCATGATTTATGGGATTGTTTATGTTTTTCAAAAATAATTCTCCATCCTTCCCTTTATCTCTCAAAGTCTCAAGAAAGTACGAGATTTATCCTTTGACTGTGTCCTCTACTCATATTAGGTATGTTCTTTACTCCAACACAATTCCTGAGTGAATTACCTCTTTCTGTATTTTTTTCCCTCTCTATTTTTATTTTCCCAGTGCAATACCAATGGTTCAATGTTGGAATATGAAATATATGTTTCTATTTGAACTTAGAGGTTCAAACATTGAAAGAAACAAGATTTATCCATGAGTATGTTCTTTACTCATATTGGGTTTCTTTTAGCAAAAATTGGGAGAAAAAATATGAGTGTGAGAGAATAGATTTGGGTCTTTTACATTTTTTTTTTTTGTTGTTGAGAATCTGGGGTCTTTTACGTTAATCCTAACTTTGTTATTTTCTTCTACCTTCTTCTTTCTTTCTAATATTTTATTGCAGGAAAAATCAACAAAAAAATATTTAGAGAAATTTGACGTTGAGCTTAAATTCGAGGTACTACTAATGTTTTTTTTAATCCCAAACTATTACTAATGTTCATGAATACTATTTTACTACAGTTTATATGCCTACACATTGGCACCAGCAGGGATTATTTTACAATAATGATATAGGTACCGATGGCCAGGGAGGGAAATCGTACCGACCGCTGCGCCAGGCCGTCTTCGGCCACCAGACGGCCGATCTGAGCCGTCCAAAAATTTTATAAAAAAAACGAGGTGTATATACATGAAAAAGGGGCGCTCGGATCAAGCACCCTACACGCCTCAGATGCCGTTGATTCCCGCGAGGGGCCCCTCAATTTTTTTTATAGAATTTTTGGACGGCTTGGATCGGCCGTCCTGTAACCGGAGACGGCCTAGAGCGGCCGTCAGTACGATTTTCCTCCCCGGCAGGTCGGTACTCATAGTAGTACTCATTATTTTAATGTGCAAGTTAATCGTGCTTTTGTCAAGTATTTTTTCCTCCATGAAACAGTGACCTTTTTATTTTAATCTTTTCCATTATATAGATGTCATAAAGTGTTCTTTTGAAAGTTATAACTCTATCACATTTCAATACTGAAAGGGGCAATCCATGAATTTGTTGGCAGGTAGCCAAGGAAGTTGGAGGAAATGAACCAATCTGAGAAGTGGTAATTTTGGGGTGTAGTTGTAGATTCAGGTGGAGTAAAATTGTTGGAGAAATTTTTATGTAGTTAGTAGCTTCCAAGACTACAAGAATTGAAGTGAGTGGTTTCATTTACCTGTATAGATATTTTATTGTTTGCTTTTGGTGTACCCCCGATGCATGGTTCTCTCTCTATCTCCTCTTTTGTTTAATCTTTTTTTTTTTTTTACAGCTGAGTAAAAAAGGTTTGATTTTTTTTTTTGGGTTACATGGATGGAGATTGCCTGATTTATTTTTTAAAATTTGTAATCTAAACAGTTTAAGCTGCTACCAGTGAGCCGCAAATTTGTTAAATAAAATGTGTTGCGATTGCCTGTTTAAAAACACATCCAAATATTCACTAGGTTAAAATAATTAATACTTTAAATTATTTGTCCCAATTGTACGTTTGTGCCACACATTACACTGGTTTCCAAGTCCGAAATAATTAAATTATGGCGAATTTTCTTTTGGTTTAACCCAATGCACGGGTGTTGACTGTTGAGTCTGTCATGTTTTCTTTCTATTAGGAGTGCCGAAGGCACATAGGTATTGAGTCTGTCATGATTTCTTTCTATTTTTCTGTTATTCTTACATGTCTTAATTGAGTTATTTGAATTTTCTTTTTGTGTATCTCCTTTCATGTGTCCAGAGTTGTAGGATGAGCATTGAGAATGAAATTAATACGCTTCCAGTGATTAATGGTGTTGAGACGCATGCAGATAATCAGATAGCGGTTGTAGAGTAGAATATGGAAATCGACCAACTAATTGGTAAGCATTCTTTCCACAAGCATTTTTTCCACGACAAGAATATCTGTGTATACCATATAAACTACAATTTTTATCCTGTTGACGTGAAAATATATAGACTATTCAAAAATGCTGCAATATTTTCATATGAACTATTATCGCTTTATACCTACACTTGGTATAGGATATGAAGGCAGAATTCATCTTATATTGTGTCCCCTCATATTTGAAGAAATTAATGTTAAAGGTAAATACTAAAAAGCTGTATATAAATCACACTGCATAGAATTAAATTAATATAGTAATACATTTATTTGTGAATGCCCATACCTTTATTTGTTCTACTAGGATGATGGGGTGCAAATGCTCAAAGACTATATTTCTCAATTTTATGAATGCCCATACGTGTTTATTATTCATGCTCCAAAATTTGGATGCCTTGACCATTGTGCCCCTATAGTGACTTTTGTATTAAAAGTTGATTGGTCAGAAGAGTGTTAGCACATTTTTAAAGGTAATAAACGATTAAAATTATTGTAGGGGTGATAAGTTGTCTTTTTGATTTCATTGCCAGTTCATATTTATTTGCGATGAATTTAATAATTTTTAATCTTATTTATGTAGGAAAGTTGAGGATTGGCAAAGAGATAATGAGGTCGTCGTGATAAAAGCTTTGTTAAGACATTGGAAATTTCTTAATGACATTTTATTTGTTGTTTAAGTTTTACAAAAATATATTTGGTTTGACAGTAATTAATTTTTATTACGTGTGTTGGGTGAGTTATGGATTTTGAAAATTTGTGTAAAACTTGAATATTATTTGCACCTCGATTTGTCCTGCACATATACCAAAGTTTAGTTTGTTTCTACCCATTTTTTTTCAACATGTCCTCCTTTTGCTCATTATTCGACCAGTAGCTTTAGTTGTCTTCAAAATGTGGTGTGTCGTGCCTTTAGGCACGGGTATTCGCTAGTCTATATTACATTACACAACGGTTTTGCAAAATGTCTTTCTCACAGCTGTCCTACATGGCACAATGGAGGGATGGGATTGAATTGTGTTATAACCTTTCATTCAATTCTAGGGCCCAGATTCTCTTCTAAAGAGTTTTGGTAGTGGGAAGTCCTTTGTGGCACTATTTTTGGACTAAATTGAGCGTTGCTAATTTAGCATGGTAAAGATTGATCTCTTGGATGGAATTAATGATGGATTGAAGAATATACAATGGTGAAGATCACTACAAGAAAATGCAAATTTGGAAACACAACAAAATGCAAAAGTGTATATGGGTCGGCAAAGGTTTTCGCCGGCGAAAAATTTTGTGTCGGCAAGTTGTCGGCGTTGATATGTCGGCAAAGGGTTTCGCCGACGTAAATTATCTTTCATCGGCAAAAGAATAGTTTCAGCGATGCAAGCTTGCATCGGCATATTTGTCGGCAAATGGTACTGCGTCGCTAAAAGGGAATTTTAAAATCAAAAAGTGTGAAACTTTTGCCGACGAGGTTTTTGCGTCGCCAAAAGTCAATTTTAAAAAAATGTACAGCCAGTGCTGATGTTGTGATTCCGCGTGGTCTGCGTTTCGAACTCAAGACCTCGAGATCTCTAACAGCACGCACCTACCACCTGCATCAACTTACTTTCCATTAATAATATTGCAATATCTAATATATATAACCTACATAAACAGTTTTTTTTATCCTTACATATACAGTACATATACAATCTTTTACACTATACATTATTACATACTCATATATCTTTTAGGCTTCGTTTGGCATTTTAATTAAAGACAGAAAGCTTTTTTGTCCTTATTCAAACAAAATTCGCATTAGTTAGTTTTTAGTCGATTTTTCGAAGATTATTGCTTCTTCGTGATGGGAGGTATCTAAAAAGTAAAATATTACGATCAAACCCCATTTTTTTTAATAAAGACAAAAAAAATAGTTTATTGGCTTATTTTGTCTTTATTCAAAAAAATTGGATTTTAATCATAATTTTATAGTACTTTTTAGATTCATTTCATCATGAAGAAGCAATAATCCTTAAAAAATCGAAAACTAACAAATATGAAATTATATACGTACCTTATATTTACCACATAATATTGTCTATACATACAAATAACACAAACACACACACATAGATGAATATACTCCCTCTGTTCCAAAAAAAAAAAATTTTGTCCACAACCTTAGAACCTAAAAAAATATATTTTTTGAAAAAAAAAGCCAAACATTCTTTTTAGCAAATTAGTAGATATGCATGTGTTCTTCAATTTTTTTGCCAAAAAAAAAAATTTTCAACTTTTTACTTTTGCCGACACAAAGATTTCATCGCCGAAAGATTTATCTTTTGGCAATGCACATTCTGTCGCCAAAAGTTACTATCACCGACACAAAAATGTCGTCGCCAAAATATTCAACTTTCGCCGATGCATATTTCATCGCTAGAAAAAAAATTTCGTCGCCAAATATTTCGCAGGAGAATATTTTCCGCCAACCTTACTTTTGCCGACAACATTGCCGACGCAACTTCTTTTCGTCGCCAAAAAATTTACATTTACCGACACGAACAACTTTTGCATCGGCTTTGCCGACATAAAATGCATTGCGTCGGCAATCAGGTCGCCTTTGCTGCATTTTCTTGTAGTGGATTGATTCTCTCGGTTTCCCAATTTGAGAGGATCTCTTCGATTTGAGACGATCTCTTAATGTTAGCATTTTCAAATCCAAACAAGGTTCTTCTATTATTGATTGGGTTTGCTCACAAAGGACTCTCTCTCTCTCTCTCTCTCTCTCTCTCTCTCTCTCTCTCTCTCTCTCTCTCTCTCTCTCTCTCTCTCTCTCTCTCTCTCTCTCTCTCTCTCTCTCTCTCTCTCTCTCCAGAAGGAAGGAAAATGAAGTGCGGAAACTCCTCTCTTTGTTCCGACCACGTACCGTGCAAGCGCCCATCTCCAATGGCTAGGCAGGTCATATTCCTCCTCGATGATTTTCATTTCTCTCTTTTACTCTTGGTTCATATTTCCATGGCAGTTCTTTCTCCATTGAGATTTAGTGTGGTGAATATTAGGTGACTGAATCTCTTATTCCTGTAGTGTTTGTGATTTCTCTGTTTTTATAGGAATTTTATAGTTTGTGTTTTTAAGTCTAATTTAATTTGTGGATTAGTAGTTTGCTGGGATGTTTTGGTGTGTAATTTTAACAAAGTAACAAACTTTAATTGTTACTGATTTTGTGGATGTTGTTTGTTAGTTTGTTTATGTGCTGATTCAAGTTAACTGGTGGATATACTTGACCTATTCTTTTTGTGGAGTTGGAATTTTGCGAATTGGCCTTCAAGCGGTTAGAGAGACAAAACTGGATAATTTGTTGAATACCGATTTCGAGTTGTGCCTTCAAGCACGGACATGCGCTAGTATATTATATAAAACCGAACAATTCTATTCAAATATTTAGGAATATAAACGAGAGCAACGTTTACGGCCGTCGGGTTGCTATTCTCTGTTAGAGCATCCACATCTCTATCAAGTATCAACAAATTAACTTTTGGACTAAAGTAGAGAGCCAAACCCACCAAAAGCCCCTTCATCAGCCTGGCCTCTCTTTTGCTTGCCTTCAAAGTAATATTGCTACGGTTGCTCTTCTTCTTCCTCGAGGAACAATTCACAGGTTAAACATTTATTTAATGTTTTCATTTTAAACTTTGTTCAAAAATTGAGCTGCCACACCTCCAAAGATAGGGCCGGCTTGGTACCCGCAAGAAAAACTTGAATTTTTTTATTTTCGACAGGCCCATTGCGGATCCTAAAAAGATGATTCGAACCGCAAATCATTTTTAAAATATTTTTCTATGGATTTTTGAAAAAAAATTAGCTCAAACTGATATCGATAAGGGTTGTTTCAGCATTCGTAGGGCACCCTACGAATTTTGAAGTAGCCTTTGCTGTTATAGTACTTAAGTATTTTTTTTTTTCCTTTGCTGTTATGGTATTTAAGTATTTTTTTTTCAAGAACACATAAAATAACATTTTAAGAATGACTTACAGTTTTAATAATCTTTGTTGGATCCGTAATGGGTCCCGCAAAAATCATCAATTTGTTGCTCATTTGTTGTGCCTCAAATAAAACTCTTGGCAAAAAAAAATTTAATTGAGAAAAGAGCGAGGGTAAACAATATTTTTAATGAAAGAGTTTTAATATAGAAAGCCTGATGTAGTAGACATTTTAAAAATAAATAACTAAAATAATAAAATAAATTGTTAGGATGTACATTGCTCCAAAATTTATGGATCTTCATGCGAATGCTCTTAACTAGTAAAGTTGTATAAAAATATGCTCCGCTTGAACAGTAACTAGAGGGGCCCAACCCTTGACATAGGAATCACGCGTGAAGAGCGCTGTTTTGGATTCATTGGAGTATCAAATAAAGATTCAAAGCTGCCATTTTCACAATCATCTAATCCAGCTATACCAGTCAATTGTCATTTTTCGGAGAAATTCTTGGATGCCCGTAGTCGCCATACATGTGGTGCAATCGAAATATCCAAACGTATTTTAAATGATCTAAATTTTAGAAAGAAAAAAGAGAAAAGAGAGTAGTGTAGCTGTCCAAAATATGTGAGAACAGTCCGGATCGCCGATGGATATCGAATGGCACCCAAAAACTTCTCCATTTTTTCTACTACTTCGAATGTTTAATAGTCAGTTTTATCAGCCGGTAATGCGTAGTCAACGTTGCTAGCTTCGGTTGCTGATGCCGTAATCACCGTCCCATGAAAGCGGAATCCTGACTGTACTCCAAACTTTGACCACGACTTTGTTATGGACCCCATGCTTAGTATTACTCTTTCTTGTCCCAATTTAGTTTTTTTACGAGAATTCGTGCTATCTAAGAATTCAAAACTTTTGTTCTAAATTTCCAAAATTAATTTCAAAAATTGTAAAGTTGATTATATGTATTGAAATCACTTATATTTTTTTAATACGGATTACAAAAAATATGTAATAGATTTTATTTGATCGATCTCAATTAGTTTTATTATTCAAAGTTTTCATATTTAAGTTAAGTTCAAAAGAATGTAGCCTTAAATTGGGACGGAGGGAGTATTTATGATCGGACATTTGGCCCAACTTGCTCGCACTATACGTGATTTTGAAGCCCTAAGTTAATATAACTAGGCAAATCTCCCGTGGTCCCGAGATTTAAAATGTAGCCTCCGTAAAAAAATCAAACATGCAATATCATAGCTAGAAAACAAGTAGTTATTATCTTTTTTTATGCTGACTGGACTAGACCTCTCGAAGTTAAGTAGTCATTGGTGCAGAGTTTCTCAGTCGTTTATCAACTCCAGACGTGTGAATTCAGCACCCCCTTGTTTCCTTCCAGGCTCCGTTCCAAAACACCTTCTTAAAAAAAAAGTATTTATTTTACATTTTTAAACTCAAAAATAATGCAAATAAAAACTATTTTTTTGATTTTTTTGCACCGTATAAAAGATCTCATTGAGATTTTTGAAACAAGATCCATATTACATATTTTTAAATTTTAGTAAGCCAATTATTTTTTAGTTTAAAATTGCCTTCTTAAAAAAATAAGTACTTATTTATCATTCCGGAACGGGGCTCAGTCAAATATATTGTCTTCAAGTGTAAGAAGATGAATACAGCATACAGTGTATATTGTTCGTCCAATTAACCATCGACATGATTAATGAAAGTCGTTGATTGAATCTATCCTTTCTTGTCTCCATATTTTTGAATTCTACATCAGGAAGCTGGGGAAATAGTACGTGCGCGTGTCACGGTTGGAACTGGTGACAACTTCAGGGCCAGCTTCCAATTGGACAATTCCATCAGATTTTGTAACTATCGATTATTTATTTATTTATTTATTTATTATTTTTATAACTATGGTATTTGATCGGCCTTTTTTTTTTTTAACTTTTTACTATACTATTTGCGAATGGGTAGGACAGTTGTAAAATTGAGTAATACGAATAGCAATATCACGTCATCTTTAATCATCTTCGTAGGACTAAAATAAAAGTTAATAATTTAATTATAAATATAAAATTAAGTGTTTGGCCCCCACGAATTCTAAACAAACTTTTATCGATAAGGCTCTTGCCAAAAAAAAAAAATTTTAATTGAGAAAAGAGCGAGACTAAACAATATTTTTAATGAAAAAGTTTTAATATAGATTGTCTGATGCAGTAGATATTTTAAAAATGAATAGCTAAATAATAAAATAAAATTTTAAAATGTAATTTGATCCAAAATTTAAAGAGCTTCGTGCGAATGCTCTTGTAGTAGTATAAAAATAGAGAATAAATTCTTTACACCGCCGGGTGTAAATATTTATTTCCTCCAAATCAATTGCATTATGTCACGTCGCCATGTTTTATTAATTGAAATCATTATTTTGACACGTATCGCAATGCAATGGATTTAAAAGAAACAAATATTTACATCGACGGTGTAAAGAATTTACTCTCATAAAAATATGCTCCGCTTGAACATCTACTAGAATGGCCCAACCCTTAGACATAGGAATCCCGTGTGAAGAGGGCTGTTTTGGATTCATTGGAGTAACAAATAAAGACTCCAAGTTGTCACTTTCATAATCATGTAATCCATCTATACTATTCAATTGTCAATTTTTTCGAAGAAATTCTTGGATGCCCACAGGTACCAGACATGTGGTACCCGTCGGCAATCGAAATATCTAAACGCGTTTTGAACGGTTTAAATTTTAGAGAGAAAAAAAAAGAGAGAGCAGTAGAGTGATAATAGAGAGAGAAAATAGATCTGAACTATCCAAAATATATGAAAACCAAAATTGTCAAATCCGTTCCGTACTGGCCGGTACGTACCGTACTGGCCGGTACGTACCGTACCGGTCCTTAAACGGAACGCAAAAAGTCGTGTTCCGTTCCGGTTGAAATACCGGCCTGTTCCGGCCAATACCGGGTGTACCGGACAATACCGGTCTGTTCCGGTCATTTTCCGGTGTTCCGGCCGGTACAAAATTACAATTTTTTTTTTTACATTTTGTTTATGTTTACACTTAAAATTTTAAAAAATGGGTAAATATATATTATATAAATAATATTAATTGCGGTAAATCCGGAACGGTACCGGAATACAGCCCGGTACCGGTACATACCATTTTAGTAGTGAAAACGGTGCGCTGGCCGATACGGTATGGACAACTTTGGTAAAAACCGTCCGAATTGCCGACGGATATAGCACAGTCAACGTTGCTACCTTCGGTTGTTGATACCATAATCACCGTCCCATGAAAGCGGAATCCTGACGCTACTCCAAACTTTGACCACAACTTTGTTATGGACCCCATGCTTGGAGCATCACAATAAAATAAGTAAAATAAAAGGTTGTTAAAATTAGTAATATTTGTTCAAAAAAGTACTCACATTGGAATAACTAAATTTAACAACCTCTAAGTAACTCATCAAATTTTGGCTTTTGAATAATCAAAACTAGCAACCTTTTACAAATAACCAAATTTAATAATTCCTACATTTTTTCAATCAAGTACACTCATCATACACAAAAACCTTCTTTCTCTCTCAACAATGTTTTCAAAAAATAATTATAAAAAAATATTCTTACTATTCTTTTCAAGAAACTTTTTCTTAAAAAAAACTGCCTTTATATCAACCTTTCTTAAATTTTTTTTTTTATAAAAACTGTTTCTTCAATTTTTTAAATCTATTTTTAAAAAATAATTGTATTTACACATAACTGTTTTTTTACAAATTTTTTTTCATAAACTATTTTTTTATCCAACTGTTTTTAATTTAAATTGTGTTTTTTCTTTCAAAAACTATTTAATATATTGTTTTTTTTCAAGAACAAATATTTTTTTTATAAAAACAGTTTTTAATAAACTAGTTTTTCAAAAAATTTATATGAAATGAAGGGGAAAAGTTTGGAGAAAACTTAGGAAAGAAAGGAATGGTCCCATTGGTTTTGATTATGAGTAAAAAATAACCAATGTGAGACTTGATATTGCTAATTTTAGAAATCTCTAAATGGATAATCAAAATCTAATGTGGCATATTTTGATTATTAACTTTTGCTTATTCCACGGCAGATGCTCTTACTACAAAATACTACTCTTTCTTGTCCCAATTTACTCCGGTAAGTGTTTTTTCTTTTTTTAAGAGAAATCGTGCTATTTAAGAATTCAAAACTTTTGTTCTAAAAATTTCCAAAATTAATCTCAAAAATTGTGAAGTTGATTATATGTATTGAAATCACTTATATCTTTTAATATGGATCACTTATATCTTTAATATGGATCAAAAAAAATATGTAATATGGATCTTATTTGATTGATCTCAATTAATTTTATTAATCAAAGTTTTCATATTTAAGTTGAGTTTAAGTTAAGTTCAAAAGAATGCAGCCTTAAATTGGGACGGAGGGAGTATTTATGATCGGACGTTCGGCCCAACTTGCGCGTATTTTACGTGATTTTGGAGCCCTAAGTATAATAACTAGGAAAATCTCCAGTGATCTCGAGATTTAAAATGTTTAGCTTTCGTAAAAATCAAACATGCAATATCATAGAAAATAAGTACTCCCTCCGTCCCATAATGTTTGGCACTTTCACTATTCCAGCCTCGTGAAAAAATTAACAATATCTTTTAATCCATAATGTTTTTTATAAGCAATATGGATCTTGTTTGATAGAGTTTAATTTGTTCTATTAAACAAAGTTCAAAAAATTGCCTAAAACATTATGGATTGAAAGATATAAGTAATTTAAAAATGGCACGCATTCCTGAAAATGCCAAACATTATGGGACGGAGGGAGTACTTATTATTATATTCTTCTTTATCCCGACTTGACCAGAACTCTCGAAATAAGAGCATGTACATCAACAATAGGTGAAATACCTAGCCAAAAAATACATTTTTTACTTACCTATCCTATTTCCTCTCACACTACATCAGTCTTGCTTGACGATTTCGTAGTCCTAAAATAATGGGTTGCCCCAAGCGTAGGGCGGAGACCGACGTAGCATAATATCTGGTAAGTCTGGAGTCGAATCCACAGAGATGGTGATGTGTGCTAACTAAAAACTCGGGTTGTTACTTATTTAAATGGGCTCTTAAGTAGCAACCCCTTATTGATTTGATGAGATTAACTAAAAACCTAGAAATTGATTGTACTTTTCAAATAATTGAAAGAAAGGTACGGTCGTAGGGTTCATAGCTTTCGCAACCAGTCCAGATTAACCTGCTCCATTCGATGTCCTTAAAAACGTTGATTTTAGAGAGAAAAAGATACCCGAGAGATGCGAACCTTTATGGTCGCCGTTTACCCATGCGCAGGAGAGAATAAGTCGTCTTAGTCCCCCATTCTCCCATTCACATGTGCTCCGACAATGCCTGCCTGGGTTCGTCTAACAAATGTTCTTTACTAATCTAAAATTGCATTTTCTTTATGTTTGAAAATAGGAGCAGTGCCCGAACTAGTCACAGTATGCTAATCACCACAACCCTACTTATACGACTACTCACTAATCATTGTACATGAAATTAAAGAAACCCTAATTGAAACATACTTCTATTACAAGAGATGAAAAAGTAAACAAAAGATAACAACTAATTGAATACAACGACAAACTTTAATAAAGAACATAAATTAATACGAGTTACGAAATACAGAGACTCAACAAAACTTTGAAAACTTGAAGGAAAAAAGCTATGAAAGAAAAAGAACGTAAGTAAAATAAAACTGCTCCGTTCGTCCACTGTTCTCGTCCTATTTATAATAAGTGACGTGCCGATCTTCTAAAAACCCTTCTTTCTTTCCTTGTTAATTCTCAGCCGTGTAAGTCCATGCATTGATCATGGCCCACCATGTAGTCAAAATACTATTGGGCCCACTTGGTGGACAAAAGTCCAAATCCAATTCTTATATCCACTGGATCTATCCTCCGCCAATTCTTCATTTTCACCGGATTGAATTTCGACGGCCCAACGTCAAACACCATTCAATACTTTAACTTTACATAGTTTTGCACCAAATCCTCCAAATACCTACAATACACAAATTAAGAATTAAACTCCAAATAATAATATAAATAGGACTTAACAAAGATAAATGAAGGGGCGCATATGTGAACATTTACGCGTCTATCAAGTCTCTACTATTTTCTCTGTTCCCATTAAATAAGATATAATACTCCTCCTCCGAGATCCTCAACCACCGCTATCGCCGTCATCAATCCTCAATCCACAACAACCAGATCCTCACCACCAAACTCGATCAACAACAGTTAGAACCGATCGACGAGAATTAGAACCAAACTCCGAACTCAAAGACCTAAATCCCAAATCCCACCAACACGACCGATCGATGACGGCTCCTCCTCAAACCTGCCACCTGTCTCCAGCTCAACCGTCGGGAACGCTCTCGGTCTTCCTGTTCCGGAGCCACTACAGTACCCTACCTATCCAGCGAGCATGCAATAATTTGATAAAGAGGCGCTAACAGCTCTTCTGCATCGAGTGATTTTTTATAATAAGGATAAGGAAATGGTATGGTTTTAAGGTTTTTCGTCGAATAACAGAGTAGACCATGCAAATGTGCCTATTCCAAATTATTTTTCGGCTATTTATATTAAATAAGCACTGAGATTAATTCTCTTTCGCATTCTTTTTGTTTTCCCACCAAACCATTGAATTCAAAAGGGCTGCAAAGCTATGCACCGCCTAAAAAAGTTCTAAAGATAGGGAAAAAAAAAAGCAAGATAAAAAAGGAAAATGATGTTCCCCTTGTTTGGTTTCACTTTAGAAAAAAATTTCCAAAAAAATTCCGGAAAAAACTTTCCCATAACAACTTTTCATTCCAAGCATTACTCTATTCCCCTCCAATTATTACTCCTATTTTTAATTATTATTTCATTTCTCTCTCTATCTCTCTCCAATCATTACCCCTATTTTAATCATTACCCTATTTCTCTCTTCAATCATTACCCAAAAATATTTCTAAAAACAAACCAAACACTACTCTCAAAAAAAAACTTCCAAATTTTTTTTTCTAAATTGCCAACCGAACAAGGTGGTTGGCACTTCAAAAATTGATACAAACACTCCAAAATTAGTGTAATTTCAAAGTCACTTTCTTTTATTTTTGGAGTGCCTCCATCAATTTTTGGAGTGCTAATATCATTTCCAGAAAAAAGAGCTGCTTGTTAGGGTTTTTTGGGGGCGGGGATGCCGCCTTCGCCCCTGCTGCACTCCACGCCGCTCCCTCTCCACTCTATGAAAAAGCATCTCTCAAGCCTACTTTCTAGTGATGGGAGTATTTTCGGCGTTTGGCGACCGTCGCCCTCTCCTCCACAGATCAGCACCCCAACCACCTCAGATCTACCACTCCAACCCGAGTTTCCAATGCCTCGCTTGGGCGCCAAATATGACTTCCCTTCTTCCCTATCGTCAATCCCCACTCCGATCAGCCCCTCCCATCGAGCAACAGGGTGGTTCCCCTCTTTCTCATGTCCACGGGCGATCGGCTCCCCCCCTCTGATCTCCCCTTCCCCAGTTCGATCAGATTGTCATGCGGAACCCTCTTTTTCTGCCTCCCTCCTCGTCTGATCGGGATCTCTTTGTTCTCCTTCTTCTATCTTCCCTCTCCAATCGAATTCAACTTCTCTTTCATTCAACACTTAGCTTCCATGTCCAATCGATGGTCTTCTCGAGTCGGGCTTATGCGTGGGACGTTTGATGCAAAGTTGTGGTGCATTCATGTGCCTTGTGCTATGGGGGTTTTTTGGCAATCTTGTTGCAGGTTTATGTGGTAGAGATCAAGTGGCTAGCTCGATGTGGTGGCGCTTTTCAACGCCAAACATTGCCTTATATGTGGGGCTCATCTCCCCGAGGTCTGAGGTGCCATATGACCAGATGGGTGCTGTATAATTGATGAAGGTCAATTTCTGGCTTGTTTGGCTT
>WJXA01000514.1:0-14283 GCA_014282245.1 Rhododendron simsii | reverse complement strand
AACATGAAAACCTACACTTGTCAGTGTAGATATACATTTATGTTCCGAAGTTATTTTTTTCTGTAATTATGTATTCGAAATGTCGAGAATGAACCTAGTTACCCTTCTTGAGAAATCATAGATTATGGTTATGGTTTTGCTCGACGTTTTGGTTAGCTGCATAAGTTTTTAGTTATACTATTGTTGGTTTTTATAATGATGCCAATGTGCTTATTTTCTTGGGTTGTGCTACAGAAATATAGGCTTTTGCTTCGAAGGATCAAATCCATGGAAGATCAGAGAGTAAACATGGTTCCTGAACTAGGGGGAAAAGCTTTTTCCTCAACGCCAATTAATTCATGCCATGGACTTGGTGATTTTCTAACATTTTCTGGAAATGGGTGGTTTTCAAACTCCGGCCTATCAGGATATCAAACTGGTGAAATACTTGGTAGCCTGAATAACCCTCCTGGGATTAGCCTCCATAACCTTTCTTCTTCTGCACTACTCGCACAGAATCATGCCCAGAACTTGAGTGATTCCAATTCTAACCTTGGGATGCCCTATTCAGTTATTTCCCCAGCAAACTATAAGGACAGGTTTTTTCAAAGGAATCCAACACTATTGAAGATTGACCGATTCCAACAAACTAAGTGCGTATCTGGCATTCCAGAGTTCAATTCTGCTTACATTCCAACAACTTTTGCGGATAATATAGTCCCAGTTAGTGGCTTAAGCAACTCTCTAGCTTGTGGCTCAAGGAACCCTTTGTTTCTGCAGGGAATTCCGAAACAAACACAAAGTGGGGGACTATTTGGTAATCAGTCCAATTTGAAAGTGACATCTTTGAATACAGAGCCTTTGAATGCTGGAATCAGTGGTTCTAATTTTCTGGATAACAGCAGATGCAGTCAGAACTGGCAGAACACCATTCAGCTATCAAAATTTTCACCTAATCCTTTGTCATTGAGTGAACAATTGAATGTTGATGTGCCTCCTAATAGCTGGAGAAATGGTAATTGTTCAACTGGCTTTCAGATTCAAAGAAACCCAGTTGATTTTTCTTCTACAAACACGATTTCAGCTCCCATGCAGGATTCAAGAGGAGAGATTCAGCGTCGAACAGGCTTGGTTGGTGATTTTGTTCATGGTACAAATTTAGCTACAGACCTAAGGTGGGGAGAACATCAACAGGATTGTACCCAATACCCGAATGAAATTATGGTTCCTCCCAATGCTGTTATGGGTCCATTAGGCCAGGTTTTGGATCAAAACTATGGAGTATGCAATAGAAAGAGTGATGCGTCCTTGGTCAGCCAATCAAATAGCAGCTTTTCAGATCTCCTCCTGCCTAGTGATATTCAGAAATCTGCTATGGACTCGCAAATGAGGTCAAGTGAAGACTATCATTTGGAGCAAACGAAGTCACTGGGAAGCTTAGGTCATGATGTTTACGACGACTCTTTGGATTATCTAATGGATGCAATTAACAAGCCGGTATGATTATATTTCTAGCTTTTGCCTTGTGGGTTTTGGATTGTATTACTCATGTTAGATTCAATTAGCCATGCGACATCGGACTCTGATTTGGTGGTAAAACTTAAGCTAATTAAATACTTGTGGACAGAGGTTCGTGCACAGTAGACCACCGAGATGCAACTCGGGCAAGTCGTATACCTTCTGCCCAAGTTACATGCTTACCATAATAAAGTCAATCTACATACCGAAAGGGTCTCCTTTTGAGATGAACTAGGGGGTGCAAAAATCCCCTGTAGGAAATTGGAAGATGCCTTTTCACAGTTGTACTTATGTAGAAACCATAATAGTTGCCGTTGGCAAGTACACGAATTCTTTTAGGGCCATCTGAAAGATATTTGCGAACTTACTTTGTTTGGTTATCCATGATCAGAGTAGTTCTTTGGCTATAGCTTTTTCTTTCTCCGATTCTAATTTAAGCTATGTGTTGTTTGTTTTTTCTTCTGGAAAGAGCTGTAATCTCCTGCAATGTTATTTTCTGGATAGGAAAATTCGCCGTCTCTTACATATTGTATTTTTTTTGACAGGGACAAGATCTAAGTGAGAAAGTGGATGGAGAATTTGAATACGATGCTCCCTTGGAGAATAGGGAGAGCTGCAGCAGTCAAGTCTACCCATGAGGAGCTTCGTCATCATCTAGTTTCTTCCCAGAGAAATTCTTTGCTTCTGCATTATTTTTCCTCTTTCTGTTTTTACCCTTCAATTAATCCCTGGAACCAAAGTTTTATTTCACATTTGCAATTGCTAATGCCATGCTTGCCTTTTGATCTTACTTCTCTCATTTTCTCTGGGATCCTGTATTCTTGTTGATACAAAAATGATTATACACATCCTGCAATCGCATAAAGTACTGTCCCCAAACTTGAATAAATGGGTTGAATAATTGACTGACATGATTTGCTAGTGATACAGCTGACAATAGAGACCTATTGATATAAGGCCATTTGAGGCCACGTAGGAGTTACACAACAGAGACAGATGAGTGCGCTTGCGCACAAAGATCATGAATCTGCTATAACAGGATAACAAACATGGAGCAAATTTTGCTTCGTTCTAATTCATTCAGACAAGTATATAACGGAACCAACAACTTCTAGTGTCAAACTTATTCCCCATCCCAACCCAGTTGACGGGCTCTTCGCTCCCACAAGGATGTTACCTTCTTTTCCATGAGCCACAAGGCCTCAGACCGTTCTCTGGCCTGCTCACATGTCTCTGTGGCAGTGTTGCATTTTTCAGCCTCTTTCTGGTATAGAGAAGCTATCCTTCTGGCTTCTGCAAAAGTAATGTTGATATGGTGGTTATGTTCTTTGCTAACAGTCTCCCTCAGCTTCATCTCCTCCGACAAAAGGTCCACAAACTGCTTTCCCATCTCCTCTTTGAGATCCGGATCATCTCCACCACAGTCTGTTTCCAATCAAAAACATAATAAGTGGTGGAACCAAGCCTCTGTTGGCTGAGGAAAAACAAAAAATGTAAATAAACTCGCACACCAAATTTCAATCAACCAGCAGAGATGATATTCCAATTTCTACTGTTTTCTCTTGATCTCAAATGAGATTTCGAAAGGTTCGATACTATGTTTACTATACACTACACCTTCTCTATGTTGACTATGTAATTCTTTATTCACCGCCACTACAAAGTTAAGGCCACACGTGAGGTAAGTGTACGGCCATCATCCCCTTTTAACAGTTGCTATTCACCTGAAAAAACCACAGGCTCATTCTTTGGCCCTCTGATTTTTAAGTTTCAAAAACTAAAGCTACAACCCTATACAGTTGGAATTATCCCTCAGCAGATGACCAAAACTTTCAGCCAGTTTTTACTTTGAACATGCTGAACCAAATCGCCAAGAAGCAAAAATGGATCATAACACAATTATCAACATAAATAAATTCAAACGACCAGTTAGTTGTCATTGCACTCACAAGATCCCTTTTTTTATCGGCAAAACACTCACAAGATCCTGCTTGCCTATTCTAATACCTTTCAAGTGAAGACAACATGAAAATCTTCTGCAGAAACATGCACAACCCTCCAAATACAACTCCTATGCATGAGAATAATGAAGTTTCATCTGTGCTCGTGATATCAAAAAAAGGAGCGTAATCGATATTTCTCCATAAGAATGTCACAAGGACGGAAGAACAAGGCAATGCACTTTTTGCTTTCTTAGTATAAACCTCATAAAACATCGAAAATGGAAATACAAAACGTGATGTTAAATCACAGGAATAACAAGTGAAGTAAGCATTGAGAAGTTTGGGGGGACGAACTCTAACCTGTAACAGAAAGATTGGCCAAGCCTGCAAAAGAAGAAATTTTCCGTAAATAACACTGCAAATAAACCAAATAGAATGCAAGACTAAGGATGAACGAACCCCCTAGTAGACTTCACTTTAACTTTCAGACATAAAGTAAACTAGAAAGCACAAGGAAACTAATAACAGAGGATGCTAATTTAAATTGAAGGTGATCACAAACAAGTTCCCCTGAGACCCAATGGAATACGATTGCATGCTACTGACTTACCGAGGAGAAAAAGAATGTTCGATAACGAATAACACCAAAAAAATAGAAGACTAACAACTCTCAATTTCCACTCCGTCAAACTTCTAGAAGGAGATGGGATATTGACAGGTCAAATTGAAGGTGAAGAAACAACCCTTCACCACTACTGTGGGACACAAACACACACACCCCTGAAACCTGGGGACGCACACCCGCAAATCTGGAAAGGCAGCAAGTGTAGAAAGTTCATATCATACTCATTTCAGTCATAGAACCTGTAAAATTATTACATTGACAATCACAATGCAAATTTATGGAAACATCTCAGTCGCAGCAAGCATAAAAGGAACTTCGATGAATTGCACCACTTGCATATAGGATAAAGAGGACATATTCTAACTAGCATATAAAATATTTTAAGGACTGTTAAACAGACACATAGTGAAATAGCAATATCAATTCTACCTGAAATTCCCGTTACTGCATGAACTAATCAAGTACTCTCCTAACCGAAAAGAGTAACAAAGCTCGTTTCTCTCTCGTGATGAACAAGAATCTTAAATAAAAACCAACCTTTGTGAAAACCGCAACTTGTTCAATTCAAAAGAAGGCCTTTTGGTTGGACAAATTTATATCAGCACTCCATTTATCAACTATTTTAAATTTCAGAGCTTGTAAACACACAAACGAGCCAATTCAAGATTTTTGTTGCCAATAAACTAAACCCCTGGTCATGGATAGAGACTATTATAGTTCTACAGGTGGAAGAAACTGCGGCTTCCGTTATAGGAAAAGAAATGGTTTTAAGTGATATAAGAAGTAAAGCATTTGATCGTTTTATTGATAAAATCAGACTGGATACAATTAATACCCAAAGGTGTAACTGGGAACGGAAATTTTCAAACACATTCAATCAGCAAAACTCATAAGATCAGATCGGAGAGCAAAGCAAAGCAGATCACGCAGTAAAATCCCCAAAATAAATAGCAAAAACGAGATAGCAAAAATGGATCAGAAACCCGGAACGACGAAACCCTTGAATTTTCTACAAAATAACATGTGAAAACAAAAAGATCGAATTAAAGAAGAGATTCGAATTGGGTTTAGCTTTAAGAGCACCAAGAATCGACAAATGTGAAATGGGTACCCTTCAATTTGAGTCTTCACGACAAAAACCCGAAGAAAAACATGAACCAACGACAATGAAAAGATGTTGGTACCAGGAGCAATCTTGATGAGGGAGAGAGGAGGAGGGCAATCACAAACGCAAGGGCTGCAAACACTAGAAGCGCCTGTATGTTTTAAGCCTTTCTTGAACTTCCAATAGAGAGCAGGACCAGAGACGCACAGAGCCGATACCACTGCGAAAACTACCAAACAACACCTCAAACAAGCCCCCGATCGCCTTGACATCTCTCTCTCTCTCTCTCTCTCTCTCTCTCCCTTTATTTCACTGAAGTACGAGATCTAGTGCATTGTGTGGCGTTCACGGGTTTTACTTCTACGGAGGAAGTCACTATTCAGTGGGTTGCTGGGTTCACATTTATGAGCTGTGAATCAGGAATTGTTTTAACCGGGCAAAGCAGGTACAGTTCGGTAGTAAAGTTTACTAAAGAACAGAATTGGCAGTAGCAGGGTTGTCACTATTTTTGCAGAAAGCCGTGAATATTAGGACGCTGGGGGGCTGTGCCCCGGTTTTGGGGCCCACCCCGGTCTCGTTCCAATAATTGAAATTGTTCACTTTGTAGAGCTCGTCGAGTAGAACAACTATGTAAAAAATCAGCTTAATTGGACATCATTAAGTGCTTGATCGGAGCCCATATAACTCTCGGTCCATGGGTTACAGTGGATTTGATCCAATGTTTTGGATCCATTCTTTTCAAGATAAAAAGGTTCCGATCAGGCACTTAATGATATTCAATTAAGCTAATTTTTTGCAGAGTTGTTCAACTCGACGAGCTCTACACAGTGAACGATTCCGATTATCGGAACGAGATCGGGATGGACCCAAAAACCAGGACAGCAACCCCCCAGCGTCCTGAATATTACAAGGTATTACGGAACTCAATCTAGACTATTCAAAAATATTTTGGATTATTCGGATTGAAAATAATCTATTACCACTAATCGATTAGCTCCGTGAATAAGTTATTTTCTTTTTTGCAACAATGTTCCAACCAGCTTGGGCGTCTTTCTATTAATTTTGAATTCTAAAGTTAGCACCGGACAAACATTCAGTGGCCCAAAAATTTGAAATATTTGACTTTTGTAAGATTTGAACTTGTAATCTTTCAGGGGTAAGCCCTTTAATTATTTTTATGTCCACTTGGCCAAACCTAGGCCTATGCAAAAAAAACTGTTCCCCCCGCGACCCGTCCCGAAGGGTCTCAGGCGAGGTCGACTATGTGGTTCGGACGGGTGCGGGTTCACTTTTTGTTAGAAATCAAATTTTCGGTTCGGGTTCGGGTTCACTTTTCTGATAGAAACCCGACCTGATCCGACCCGAAGTAAAGATTCGGGCTCACAGACGGTTCTAACACATGTGCAGTTTGATTTTCGGGTCTTAAAATGTTCTACCCAACATGGTCGGGTTTGGGTTCTGGGTCAAACCCGACCCGTGCACACCCTTAGCCAAACCCCCTAGGGCTATGGTTGCCACTATTTACGAGTTGTTTTAGAGTAATTAATTTTAAACTTTTAGATTTTGAATAGCGAATTACAAAATTTTCAGAGTATACTAATCAATATTTATAAATAAAAAAAATATTTGAATAATAACCAAACTGAGTCTTATATCTCAATCAATTGAGGTCGGTTCATTTGTAATAATGCGCAAAAGAGATTTTTGCAAAAGGTGAGGTGTAAATTTTTATTGAGAATTCAAGAAGTTTTTTCACGAAATAATTTTTACATTTTGCATTCTTGGCACCCCACATATGTTTAACTATTTGTGGTGCTGCCCAGTATACCGTTCTAATTGGATTAGGAATAAATAAACTTATCTTTCCCCTTTGTTTAAGAGAATTTTCTCACAAGACTGATTATATTTTAAGTGTATGATGTCTATTTATCGACAATATGGTGTGGAGTGTTAGTTTTTATATTGATAATGTCTCAATAGAGATATTTTATTTTACTAACTAAAAAATCATCACAAAGTGAAAACTTTTCAAACTTATTTATTTTGTTATTGTATGCGTGTATGATGTTTGAAAGATTAGAATAATTAATAATTGACCCGGTGTCAACATAGTGAAAATGTAATCAAATGATAGCGCTGCAACTCGTGGATGTCTGCTACCTCCATTTTATTTATTTCAACCTTTAAACTATGACTATCAATGCAAATGATCATTATTTTATTGAATTATTTTAATCATAATTAATCAATAATTTTCAGGAGAAAATTTCTCTTATATTCCTTCGACTTTGATCAAAAATTCATTTTGATCCGTCACCTTTCAATTTCAGCATAAAAATACTTCGACTTTCCAATTTTTTTCAATGTCATCCTTTAAGGATATATACATATATACATGAAAAATAAGGTGTTTGGATCAAGCACCTTACACACATCGGATGCCATTGATTCCCGCATTAGCCCCCTCATTTTTTTTAAAAATATTTTGGACGGCTCGGATCGGCCGTCTGGGGTGGCCGTCAATCCCTACAGCAGGACTCAAAGAAAACGGATTCCTTCAAAAGGATGACATTGAAAAAAATTGAAAAGTCGAAATATTTTTATGCCGAAATTAATAGGTGAATGACCAAAATAAATTTTCGGTCAAAATCGAAGGGATATAAAAAAAAAATTCCCCTTTTTCAGAAACTTCAATGTGCTTTACAAAGTACGATTAGGCACCGAAACGGGGCACATGCACTACTTTGGTGTAGACTTTAGTTACAGGCAGAAAATTTTGAAACAAACAAATTGTTGCAATCCCATGAAAAGCTTTCTTTAGCTCCACGGCGAACAACAGAAGCAAAGCAAATGGATCAGAGGACCCCCTAGTGGGGGTGAACTACAGAGGCGTAGACGGCTCGATTCGCACACTACACCTATGTAGTGCCACCCTGCACTACAAGGTCCTCCGTTACAAAATTTGCGCATATTGGCTTGAAGTTAACTGACGAGATCGTTTATCGTTCTTGTTTAATATCCCTATAGTACTCATCTATCCATTTCTGAATTATCTCCACTTCTTGTCTCCTCTGCTGAACCAGCCACTCCGGATCTTCTTTTGTTGCTGACCGGAAATCCACATGGTGAGCCCCTAAATGGTGAAAATTTAACGAAGAATCAGAAAAGGCTCAATGAAGTTGGTAAATCTTTCGACAGACGCGAAATGGGGAGGCCTAAACTGATGAACAGATGACTAGCTCGCTCACCTTTTTCAGTCACGAGCGCTGTAATCGTAGCTGATATGTTTTTCAGCACACTGGATAAAGAATTGATCGGACACTTATGTCAATTACAAGGGCAATGATAGTGAACATGTGATCGAAATTCATGCATTTAAATTGCGTTGAACTGACCCGCCTCTGCTCCAAGGGTCTTGCATTCCATTGGAAAAAATGATGTTGCCGCCTGATCTCTTTAGCACTTGCTCGATTCTCTGCGTTCATAGGAAACATTGAGAAAAGAGATGAAGATTTGGATAAAAACCTAGTACAAAATGGACTTCTGTTTAGTTCCATCTTCGAAGCAACCACAAGGAGCAGGATAAGACATTTGTAAAGGAGATGGAAAAGAAGAAAGATAAAAGGAAATCCTTTTAACTCACATGGCCACCGTATTCAGTAGTGATCCAATGTGGGCGAGGCGTAACACCATATTTCGTCCAGCAATTCTCTGCGAACACCTTGTAATCGTAGGAAGACGGAGGAAACATGCTTTCATTGGAGCAAGTCATCGGCATTACCATCTCCGTACATGCCTGGAAAAACAAGTACCCAAAATATGTTCTTCTTTTTCCGCATTTTTTGGACACAGCAACATGAAATTCTGAAGGAAATTTTCATACAACATGCATGCTATGAAAGAAGGAACACCGTTGAAAACTTGTGTACAATCGCAGGTTGTTTGCCATGGACTGGTTCCATGGTTACCATGCTATGATGTTGTGGACACACGCCCCGAAAAATCGCCCGATTTTGGTTTGGAATAGATATTGTTCGGGGGGCGGCCCATTTGGAAAATAGCGCGGCGAAACGCTTCGATTCAGAGTCGCCACTCGGGTTTTAGCGGAAGAATACCCAAGGAACCGAACTCGAGAACGTTTGCTACGTTTTACTTTGATTTTGAAAAAGTGTGTGTTTTGATCTGAAAAAGGCGTAGACTGGTCCGTCGTCACCTTCGATATCTGAGGTTCGGGAGCCAAGTTACGAGAGGGGAAGGGTTTTATGGCACCCCTCTCGCCCAATCCGGAGATCGGTCTCTACTCAGGCATTTTATCAAAGTATTTGCATTTTCTCTCATTCAACCAATTTTAGCCAATTAGGGCGGGGGAACAGTTAATAGGGATTAAAGCTGTACCACGTTGCAATTTATATGACAAAATGTTTATGGATGATGATTTGCTTGCTTGGATTGAACTAAATGTAAGAACATAGATTGAGAACAAGCGCTGCCAGAAGCTCAACGGGATGACATACGCTGCCCGTCGGGTGCGTGAGCAGGTGACATACTGGCACGCCATGGCCTAGCCACGGCACGCCAGTAGACCCTGCGCACGCCGCCTCAAGGCTGGCGTACACTACCACATCGATTTCTTACAGCTCCTATTCTCAATTCCCTGGGCTCTGGAAGGGACCAGTGCACACCCAGGACAAACCACGCAGTTTTAATCATAGATTACACGCATGTACAAACGCAAAGAATGGCCAGTAGCCAGGAAAACAGCAAGACAGGCCCCATAAACAGAGTGGGGAGGAACAAGAGACCAGGTTTGTAAAGGGATGTAAGGGCCAGGCACTGGCCTTCGATAAACGTGCCGTACGCTACTTCTCAGAGGCCGTACGCCAGGTTTCTCTTTTGTCCAGTGTTTGGCTTTACATGATCTGGGCTCTGGAACATGACCAGAAATACCCCAGAGGCCTTAAAAAGCAAGAAAGGTACAGGTATTGAAAGATACACTTAAGCACTTCTAATACACAGAAAAGCAGTAAACTGGTTATTAGCATGCTAAAAGGTGATGACAGAAAGGAAGTAAGCAGTAAATGGACACATCATGATCCCCACGCCAGCAGTGCACATACTGCCACAGGTGGCGTACGGCTCGATGTGGCTGGCGTGCGCCATGGTCTGTCCTTTACGACTGGTTTATTTTACCAGAGAGGGGTCTGGACTAGTATCAGTTACTAGCCAGAACCCTTCTGGCTTCCCTCAGGAGTTGAAAACAGAAAGCAACACAAAGGTGGTATACCTTTGGTGCAAGAGATGGAGGGAATGGATGAGCCTTGAGAGTTGAAGATGGAGGGATGTATAGTGACTGGTCAGTGATGTGGGATGTGCAGGGCTTCTTTACCTCTCACTCTTCCAATGGAGGAGCAAGAACAAGAGAGGGAAAGAGAGGAAAGGATGGAGCTTAATGAATGAGCTAACCCCTTGCAAATGAATGCAAGGGGGGTATTTATGGTGGGGAGAGTGACTGAGATCAGTTAGGCTAAGGCCTGTTTGGCTGGCTTTTGAGAGGAGAGAGCCTTCCATGCATTAAATGCATGAGACTTGCTTGATGGGGTGTGTAGGAGAGAGAGGGGGACGACCCTGCAGAAAGCAATGATCAGGAGGCTCTGTACTGTACTGGGGTGGTTACAAAGTCTCGAGCACGTGACAGAAAAGCGGTGATTTGACCGGCCTTGACCCTCCGTACGCCACATACAACATACCGTGCGCCAGGTCAAACTAGGTCAACGGTCAATGATCGACACGTGTCAATTACCTGGCGCACGCCAAAGAGAAGGTGGCGTAAGCAAGGTCTGGCTTTGCTGGGGCCCATTGGGCTCGAGATTTGAAGGGCTTGAAGTGGGCTTTGAAAGGTGAGTTTGAAATGGTTTAAAAAAAAGAAGGGCCCAAACCCCCAAAGCTCAAATCCATCCATCGACTCTGAACTGTTCTCGACCGTTTTATCATCATTGGGTCAATAAAGAAGGTAAAAGGACTACTAATCTGGACAGTCCAGAATGGGGTGTCTACAGAAGCCCCCCTTTGACGGCACTTGGAGCACCATTTGTTTGAGTGGAGACAAGTAACGTCAAAGGTTGTCTAGACACCCTACTCTCGACTATCCTGAGCAAGATAAAGAAGGCATGAACTTTTAAAGAACCTGATCGGTGAGTCCAGCCCGACATATTATTTGAGAAAGACTGCTGCTCGCGAAGGGCAGACTTGGACGGGTGGACCGTCGTTGATTTTGAACTGGGACGGGTGGACCGTCGTTGATTTGAATTTGGACGGGTGGACCGTCGTTGAAGTCGAAATTGGACGGGTGGACCGTCGTTTGATTTGAAATTGGACGGGTGGACCGTCGTTGAAGTCGAAATTGGACGGGTGGACCGTCGTTGATTTGAAATTGGACGGGTGGACCGTCGTTGATTTGAATTTGGACGGGTGGACCGTCGTTGAAGTCGAAATTGGACGGGTGGACCGTCGTTGATTTGAATTTGGACGGGTGGACCGTCGTTGAAGTCGAAATTGGACGGGACTCTGCTTGGGAGTGAGCCCACCAGAGCTACAAATAACCTTTTGGACCATTCGAGTCTCCATTTGAAGAAGAAAAAAAAACTGATCCATGGTGTTTGGGCCCACGGCCCAACAAAAGGTGGCGTACGGTATACTCAACCTGGCGTACGCCAGGAATCTTTTATTGCCCGGTCCAGACCCAAGCCCAGACCCGGCCCAGCACGGTCCCATGTCGTATAACTTCTGGAACACGAACGGCAATGCAGAAAACCGCCATCCTTTCAACTTTTGAACTCCCAAATACTTCCAACTTCTCTCCCATTCCCGTTTTCTTCCACAACCCATTCACCCATATAGATCTATGGCTGAAATCAGTGGCGGCAACAGCGGTGCGGGCGGCAATGGCGGAAATGGTGACAGTGGAGAGAGGGAAAAACGGGTAAGGGGTGAAATCGACACCTTAGAGCCTCAAATCGACGATCAATCGACCCTAGGAGCATCGTCGACCAGTGGCACAGAGGCGACAGGCAACGGCGGCGGCGATGGTGGCCATGCAGCGGAGGAGGTGGACGGCGACGGGCCGCGTACGCCAGGGTCGACTGACCGTACGCCAGCCGTCGTTGAGACAGGGGGCCCACACGTGCGGCGGTTGGACTTCGAGAGCGGTGTAGAAGGCTTGATCGTGACTGGCATGGGCCCAGTCGGGGCCGGCAGCGGCGGTGGTGATGTTGGTGGTGATGATCGGTCGGATGCGCAGAGGAGAGATCCGGCGCGGGGCAAGGATGTTGTGGTGGAGGAGGAGGCTCCCATTGAGGCACCCACTGGGCCAGCAGAGTTCAGACCAGCGGCGGGGTCCTCGGCGCATGTTCCCATCACGCGCGGGGACTTTGCGGAGTTTGTTTCGGAGGAGGTGCTTGATAGGTTGCTGAGAGAGAACCCGGCGGTGGTGGCAGCGGTGATGTCAGCCCGGGAGGAGAGGCTGAGACGGGTTGCACAGGCTCAGGAGGAGGAGCGCTTGCGGGTTGAGGCCGAGAGGGCCAAGGCTGCGGAGGATGCCTTCGTGCAGGAGACTGAGGTGGTCGAGCAGGCCCAGGAGGAGGGTGGCCTAGCTCGTGAGCGAGCGGTGGCACGGGCAGAGGCGATGCGGGCTGCAGGCCGCCCGGCTTTTGAGGCAGGGGCCTATGCTCCCCCGGAGTCACATTTGTTCATACCGTCCGGGTTTGAGAGCTACATCCCCCGACGCGATGATTACGATGCAGAGCTTGTGCTGAGAGACCCGGAGTGGCACTTGTCAGTGGACTGGGCGCAGGTATCCCTTTGAACTCCACTTTTGGTTCTCTTGTAGTCCCTTATTATTGTGCTTGTACTTAGCTTACTTGTGTAGGATGTTTGATAGCATAATGACATATGCATGCTTGATAGCTTGACTTGGTAGACAGAAAATCGGGTAGAAAATACTTGAACTCGACCGTAGAACTTTGATAGAACTGTGTGATAACGAACTTGAATCGACTGTAGGCTGCCTCGACTTGTTAATATTCTGAAACTTGAATTCGACTGATAGAATGCCAATGCCTTTGATTCGACTACATACTTGTCTCTTTTGAGAAGAGGATCGACTGAAATTGGATACTGCAGCATTTGATTCGACTGAGTAGAATGCCTTGCAATATATGGAATATCATGCTTTTGAAATATCCTGCTTCGACTTCATAGTTAGACACGGACCTTGAATTGACCATAGAATGTTGAATGCCTTTTGAATGACTTGATTCGACTGCTTGTTATAGTATGTATATGCTAACTGAGGCCCTGTTCTTTTGCTTTTATGGTGTGCAGAGGACGAGAGGCGGTACCGGGGACACGGTGGTCCTGCTAGTTCCCTTGAGCTGTACAGAGGGCTGCCGAGCGGGTTAGGTCCTTAGTTGAAGCAGCAGGGTTCAGGCCGTTCATCCTTACACAAACGGCCACACTCAGTGATCATGCCTTGCTCACGGCGCTGGCGGAGATGGTGGTGGGATGCCTCCAACCATTTCCACCTTCCGATCGGGGAGATGACTGTGACTCCGGCGGACTTTGCTGCTTTGACAGGCTTGCGAGTAGGAGGAGAGCCTATCCCATTTGACACGGGGATCCACAGAGACCCGGGTAGGGTTGCAGGGGTCTTGGGCTTTGTGCCCGTGGGCATCTCAGAGACATTCACCCACGACCAGTTCCATTGGCGCTTGAAGGACAGGGTACCGCGCTCAGAGCAGGAGGAGGAAGCAGATGGCGAGGGCCTACTTGTTGTACTTGTTCGGGGCATCGCTGTTCCCCAACAAGGGTCACAGTGCACTGGGCTACTTGCCGCCTTGTTTGACTTGCGTACAGCGGCCAGATATGATTGGGGAGGTGCTGCTCTGGGGACATGCTACGGTTTCATGGAGAGTTCTCTCGGCGGAAGAAGGCGATTGCCGGCCTGTGGAGGGGTGGGAGGTAGAAAAACTACTTGTATCCTTGATTTTCTGAGTACTTTCCTTTCTTTTGAAATTCAACTGCTGTACTGATGCTTTGATTGTTTTGACTTGCAGCTA